>VMBQ01002116.1:55476-88837 GCA_007657795.1 Dreissena rostriformis | reverse complement strand
GTGCATCATCGTCTTATCCATATATATACTCATACCAAGTTTCAATGAAATCCGCCAAAGCACTTCCAAGATATGGCTCCGGACACAAAAGTGCCTATAGTAAAAAGCATTTTTTCAAGATACAAAGGGCTATAACTCCGTTATTAACAGATGTTGTACAATGCCATTTGGCGTGCATCATCGTCTTATCCATATATATACTCATACCAAGTTTCAATGAAATCCGCCAAAGCACTTCCAAGATATTGCTCCGGACACAAGTGTTACGGACGGAAGGACGGACGGACGGACAACGCCAAAACAATATCCCTCCGCCTCTGGCGGGGGATAACAAGATATAGGTATTGTGACTAAGTTGGTACAGGGTTTGAATTACGTCTGGCAGTAACTAGTTTTTGTAGCAGGACGTTTCATATTGAACCATCAAAGTCATATGTGTATATACGAGGGGTGTTCCGGAAGTTTGTGAATTTATTTCATACCTCATGAGTTTGTTGGCAAAAGTCAATGAAATTTTCATATTATAAAAACTAATTATCACGGACTTTATATATAAGCTTAAAATGCATAAATTCCATAAAGCGCTATTGAAACGCGTTGCCATAGAGACCTCAGTAACGACATGCGGCCCACGCGTATATTTTATTATGAGAATGTGCGTTAAGTGCATTTAAATTTGGTTTAAATGTCGTTGATAAACCGAATTTACAGCAAATTGCACGTGACGTCAACACGCAGGTTGATTATTCAAAGTTGTTAACATCATTATCAGCTGTAACACTGCGAAGGTAAAAACAACAGAAGTTAACGTAACAAAATCATGACCTCAGTTGACAACGTTGAACTACGCACGGTGATTAAGTTTTGTCACTCATTGGGCTACACATCGACCAAAACGTTTACAGAAGTTGAAAAGTCGAAACAATTCAAGTGTTCAAGATCGTTGGTATTCAAATGGCACTATCGATTTAGAAAGGGACGTGGATCTGTAAATGATGATGATGGTAGTGGTTGCCCGGCGCAGGTAAAACAACCCATGACGGACAAAGTTAGAGACTTGATCAAAACAGATAGGCGTTAAACGGTGCGATATATTGTGGAAGAGCTTGGAATTGGCACTACAACCGTTTACAGAATACTAACCGAGGATTTCAAAATGCGCAAGGTTAGTGCTCGATGGGTTCCAAAACTTCTCTCTGATGTAGAACGAGTGAAAAGCGTTTAGTGCTCATTAGAGTTTTTGAGAAGATACCATAAAGAAGGAGAGCGCTTTTTGGACCATATCGTCACACTTGATGAGACGTGGTTATGGCACTATGATCCAGAGACGAAAGCACAATCCTCAGTGTGGAAAACAGCAGCAAGTCCTCCGCCGAAGAAAGCCCGGGTGATGAAGTCTGGAGGAAAACATATGTTTATCTTCTTCATGGATAGACGGGGAATGCTGCACATCCACCAGGTGCCCGATGGTCAGACGATTAACGCTACATATTATCAAAAGGTAAGGACAAGTTCATTATTTGATTATGTATTGTTATTTTGACAATTGTTTTATTACTTTAAAACATCTGTATTCGAAATAGAAAATAAAATAATTACAATTTAAAAAAGTTACATGAAACTTAAAATTCTTCAATTTGCCTACTGCAGGTACTCCGCCGGGATTTAATGAATGTCTACGGAAAGAGACCTACGATTGATGCCGCGGACGTCATACTACACCACGACAATGCACCTGCTCATAGGACCCAGTCAACAAAACTTGAGATAGATGTTATTGGGTTTCAGCGCCTCAGTCATCCTCCTTATAGCCCAGATTTTTTGCCCCTATGTACTTTCGCGTCTTCCCGGAAGTGAAAGCACAGTTTCGCGGTATTCACTTTGCAAGTAAACAGGAACTTACAGTTGCAGCACAGAGAATCGTGTCGTCTTTTGTTGCTGACTGGTATAGAGACACTTTTGACAAGTGGATTTCCCGACACATAAAGTGCATTCGCATTGGAGGTGATTATGTGGAAAAGGTTTGACAGTTGTTAACTTCATAATGTCATTGACGTTGAACAGAAACGTTACGCATGCACCGGTGTGCGCACTGTGCATATGTTTAAATATCTGTAATATCTTTATTGTTTTATGTATTTCCATGATATTTGGAGAGTTATAATAGAAAATGCACAAACTTCCGGAACACCCCTCTTATGTATATTTATTTTATGCTTTTCAGTGGTTTATAAAGAAATATCAGTGAATTAAAACTGTTATTTCACTGTTTGAAACAGTGAAAAATAACAGTGAAAAATATTGATATTTTTCACTGTTTTACTGTGAAATGACGTCATTTTTTTTAAGAAATTATGTCATTATTCCAGCGAAATTCTCCACTTAATCTCTTTTACATTGTAAATTAACGGTGAAAAAAGTATAAAAGAAATAGGAAATCTGTTGGATTCGGTGGAATACCGATTTTAATTCACTCGTGATCATAGAAAAAATATATTTTCCCTCTGCGCCACTTGTGAAAATTTATTTTCTATGATCCGTCGTGAAATAAAATTGATATTCCACCGAATCCAACAAATATCTTCAATATATTTAAATTTTGGCAGTAAGGATAATCAGGGATGACTCCGTCTAAACTGGATTTTTGCTTAGAATATACTTTTTTAAACAAAAAATATCATAAAAGCGGAAAGTGCGTCCCTGATTAGCCAGTGCAGACTTCACAGGCTAATCTGGGACAACACTTTAAGCACATGATTTAACTCCCTTTTCACATAGCCCGACTCATATAAATAAAGAACATACCTTTAATCATATCTTCATCTAGCTGCAGAAAACCACCTTTGAGTGCTTCACTAATTCGGTTTTGTGCTGCAAGTAAGCAAACAAATTATTGACATATTTGAATCGCATACCCAGCTTTACAGTAAAAGCTTTAACATACATTATATATTAATGGTACTGTTCAATCATAGTGATCTAGCTGTGTGATGTGCGCAAGGCATGCATGTGATATATCAAGTTAATGCTCCGATGAACCAGATCGAACATTCAATACTTAACTGCAAAGACATCAGACATGAATTCAGTAGTATTGCTATAGTCACACACTGTGAGACTGAAGTGTGTTAGACAGTTTTAAATCATAGAAAGAAACACATTGAAGCATAACAACCAACAAGGAAAGCCAAGGTTTCAAGGACCCATTTCTGGGTCAGAGCATTGACCTTACACTCAACAATGTGTTGCTCTCTTCAGAAAGCTGTTATACAACTGTTTGATGGACTTGTCTTGTAAAAACATGTGTAAAATGTCTACATTGTTTGAGCACTGAAATCTAAGCAGGCATAGTTATAAATCTAAAAGTGTATCCTTAATTTCTGTTAAAGTTGCAATTGACATTTGACAACTCTTAAGCTTGTTCAAACCAGTAAAATTTCTAACATAAATGTTTACAGAGACAATATTGGTAAATACATTTTCTTTTTTTGTGTTACTGTAACACTCATGACATAATTTAATCTCCACTGCCCTATCTTAACCAATATCTTATGACAAATTTAACCCTTTGAGCGCTGGAACCGGATTTTGAAGGCCTTTGCAAACAGTTTGGATCCAGATGAGACGCCACAGAACGTGGCGTCTCATCAGGATCCAAACTGTTTGCTATTCTGATAGTATTCTTTGGAAAAAAAATCGAAGAACATGCTAATTTAAGAAATTTAGCAGACGACATTTTAGCAGACGACAAATTTCCCAGCATGCAAAGGGTTAAGATCCGAGGCTCAGCTATGTGCAATGCACATAATGAAATATGAATGTGATACTATGGCATCTGAATCAATAAATTAATGTTCAAAAGAGACAACAGTTTCTCTCTCTGCCTCGTACTAGCAGTTAAGGACACAAAAAGCATCCCATGCACCACATAACCGGTCAACCAGGGACCAACATACAGCAACATTATAAGTTATATCTCAACCTTCAAACAAATGTTTTCATGAACATGTGATTGCATGTACATTATGGCATTGTGAACACGCCACATTTATGCATGTATGCATGCACTACATTGCTGACTTTCAAGGTTTAATAAACTGTGAAGAGACTAACAAATTATTTTTTTGTTTTTGTGTATTACAGCTTTACAAAAAGTGGAGAGAAAAAACATCATATGAAAACACAATTATGTTCTAGAAATGAGTCGCGCTCTAAAAAAAGGGGGTTTAATGCATGTGCGTAAAGTGTCGTCCCAGATTAGCCTGTGCAGTCTGCACAGGCTAATCAGGCACGACACTTTCCGCATAAACTAGTTTTTCGCTAAGAAGAGACTTCCTTTTAACTAAAAATACAATAAAAGTGGAAAGTGTTGTCCCAGATTGGCCTATGCGGACTGCACAGGCTAATATGGGACGACACTTTACACACATGCATTAAACCCCCTTTTCTCAGAGCGCTACTCAAATGTTATATGTGACTCACCATAAGCAGGTTGTGTGATGATTTTCTTGTGAAGGTTCATACTGGCATACTGGGCAACCTTGGCACCTGAAAAAGAACAGCAAACATGGCATACTGGGCAACCTTGGCACCTGAAATAGAACAGCAAACATTCTGTATGAAGCATGGCATCTGAAATAAAACAGCAAACGCTCTGTATGACACATAGCTGTGTCCTTTAATCATTCAACACTGCAACACCAATGTCAGCACATTCCTCATTTACATTTGTTCCTACACTAAAATAGACTTAGGAATGGATAAGATGACAATAGATACGCACAAACAGTGTATGTTTAACAAGGACATGTAACTTTTGAATGCTTAGTATTTCTCTTCATGATTTTAATTTACAGCAATTATTTTTTAAATGCCTAAAAGTCATTACAGTGACTAATGACTATGTATTTAGTTTTACTTACAAGTTTTTTTAAGATTTGACCTTGTGACCTAGTTTTCAGACACATCTGACTCAGATTCAAACTTGGCCTAGAAATTGACAAGGTAAATATTCTGACCAAGTTTCATCAAGCTTCAGTCATATATGTTGCAGCTAGAATGGTAAGACTTTCTTTTAAATTGACCTGATGACCTTGTTTCTAGACCCACATTCAAACTTGGCAAAAATATTGTCAAGATAAACATTCTGACTAAGTTTCACAAAGATTGAGTCATAAATGTGACCTCTAGAGTGGTAACAAGTTTTTTTTCTAGGATTATGGATGCATGTGACCAAGATTAAAAATCTTTCTAGATTTTGTCAAGATAAACATTCTAACCATGTTTCCACCACATTGAGTCATAAATGTGGTATCAAGGTTTTCTAAGATTTGACCTGGTGACCTTGTTTTTTATGTGCATGACTCAGATTCAAATACAAGCTAAATATTGCCAAATTAAATATTGTGACCAAGTAACATCAAGGTTAAACCATAAATGTAGCCTTTAGAGTGGTAAAAAGCTTTTTGTAAGATTTGACATGGTGACCTAGTTTTTGGACTAGATTCAAACTCAGCCTTAAAAATGTCAAGATAAACATTCTGATAAAGTTTCATCACAATTGAGTCATAAATGTAGCCTTTAAAGTGGTAAGATTTTTCTAACATTTGAACTGGTTACCCAGTTTTTAAGACTCACATAACCAAGATTCAAACTCAGCCTAGATTTATAAAAGATGAACATTCTTACCAAATTTCATTAAGATTAACAATAAAGTTATAAATGTGGCCTGAAGAGTGGTAACCAAGTTTTTATAAGATTTGATATGGTGACCTAGTTTTTAGAGGCATCTGACTCAGATTTGAACTTGGCCTAAATATTGTCTTAATAACTATCTAAGATTCATCAATATTGAGTTATAAATGTGGACTCTAGAGTGGTAGTAATTTTTTCTAAGATTTGACTAAGCAACCTAGTTTTTTGACACACGACCCAGATTCGAACTTGGCCGAGATAAATTATTGTCTATACAGTAGAATCCGCTTAATTGAATAGCCCATTTGTCACATCCAAATATTCAATTAACCGGAGTATTCAATTATACGAAATCAGTTATATTTCCAATGTTATGAAGGTAAAAAAAAATCCAGAAAAAAAACACATCGTTCCGAAGTATGAGCTTCCTAGAACTTCGTCCGTATTCCGTGTTTTGTTGAATTCTCAAATGCGCATGATTAAATTTGTAATCCAAAACACTCTTCCCAATTTAATTTTTACTCAACTTTATCACAGTCTTCAAATAAAGTGCAAATGTACAGTGTGTTTTAATCCTTTCTCTCGAGAAAAGCGTGCGCAAATTCTATGCGGCAATGTACAACGTCACGCCATATGCATGTAAAGCGTGCTTGTAATGATTTTTCCAATTTTATTGCTTACCCAACGCTTACACTAGCAACATATGTTGTGCATGTATTGTCCTGGTAAAAAGCGCGCGAAAATTAGCGTGGGTGTATACACAGTCGTAAAGTACATACTGTGTATTTTTTACCGGAAAATCTGGTCAAGACTGGATTTAATTTTGGTTATTGTGAAAACATGATCAACAGTGTTAGACTGCAATGTTTTGACAAATGTGCGCGTTTTCGTTTGGTCGACATCATGTTTAGATATGATTTAATGTGACGCAGTTGTGTAGGTTTATATACACAAACTGAGAATAAAGTGTCACATTCCATCACCTATTGCAAACTGTCGAGCAAGACACATCAACAGTTTGTTTCTAATGGCAACACACTCTTTAATTGTTTCTAATCGGCAATAAACTGTTGAAGTGTGTTACTCGCCAGTTTGCAATAGGTGTTGTTTTTACTGGAGACTCCAATGTTTGCATTGTACTTAGCCCACATTCTACACCTGTTACTACACCTGTTAGTCACGTGACGCTTAACAGACGCTGCATAGTGCATGGTGTGAAATGAAAACAAAGGCAGTCAATGGAGGGTGTCTGTCAAAATCGTCGATATGATGCGTATCCTTGGAGATTTATGACATTCTACGCTGGATTATATGCTGGATTATAGTGTGCAATCGATTTTTGGCTATTCCATTAACCGGATTACCCCAAATTTCCTATCAGATTAAGCGAATATTTTACAATGGGAAGAGATGCAAAAGGTTTGGTGTTTTCAATTTCTATTCAATTAACAGGATTATTTGATAATCAGATATTCAATTAAGTGGATTCTACTGTATAAACATTCTGACCAAGTTTCCTCAAGATTTGATGAAAAATGTAGCCTATAAGAGTGTAACGAGCTCAAAATTGATGATACACACAAGACACAGCTTACATCGCACACCGCATGACGACAGATGCTGGACATAGGGTGATCATAATAGCTCACCATGAGCACTTCGCGCTCAAGTAAGCTAAAAAAAGAGAAATATTACCTTCAAAATGTACCTTAGACTTCTGTTTAAAAACTTTTGGTCAGACAGAGAAAACACGCACATTTTCCTAAGTTAATCGATGAGTACATTTGAAATATGTTGCCATTGTAGTCCACATTTCTTCTTAACAGTCATTCTCATAACATCTGACTCGTTCAAATCAGGTTTTTTAATAAATGGACCATGCTCTGGGAAAATGGCCATGTGCGTAAAGCATCGTACCATATGAGCCTATATATGCACAGGCTAATCTGGAACTACATTTTCTGCTTTAATGGAATCGTTCATTTGAATGAAGTCTCTTCTAAACAAAATCCAGTCTACACAGAAGGTGTCATCCCTGCTAAGCATGTGCTGACTGCACACGCTAATCTGGGACAATACCTTCACCAAATTCAATACACATGCCAAGTCCCGTAACTCATATTTAAATACACGGGAACTTTGCACTATGATACTTTTGGGCATAAATATGTAAAATTATGATTCGTCATCAAAATTAAGCATAAATCTTACCAAAAACCACTATAACTTAGTATATGAACACCTACACTTTGTAATATGAGACTTTTTTTGTATAAATATGTAAAATCATGATTTAGTCATTAATTACCATAAAATGAAAAAAATTGCTAAAACCTAGTAAGTTAACATAAAGATATTATAATAACGTCTTCCCACAGTACAGGCAACTTGTACTTGGACAAAAACGCGTGTCCGCGGTGTTCAATTTTCCCGATGGGTGACATTTCGCGGGGGGCGGACACGCTACTGACCACGGTGTTCGGCGAACACCCGAAATCGCCGCGATTGCATGCTATCGTTAACGGGAACACCTGTGATCGCCGCGATGCTGCACAGCCACCGTAAACACCTGTCTGCGAGGGTCATTCACGCGTTTAAAATGTGCATGTACATGTACAAAATCATATACTTCATGTACATGTAGATATTATGTGCACATTTATGCGTACTAAAACTCGGGCAGTACGTTAAGTCGGAAACTAAAACTAAGCGTTTAAATGATCAATACGATTAACTTTTATGGTGTTAATCAATGCAATTGCCCTTTTTGTTTTCACAAAATTGGGTTTCATTTCTCCCGATTTCCAGAAAATGACTTGTACATGTTGCATGAAATCTAAATATAGCGTGTTACAGCGTGTTTGATTTTTATTTTATTCAGATGAAATGTCAATTCCAAATCATTCGCGAGCTACCCCGGTACTTGAGAAGAAATTCACTACGAAACTTTAAATCGAAATTAAAAGATCCCAATGTTGTCTGCGCTACGAAGATTTTGTGTAAAAAATAAATACACCCACGCCAATTTTCGCGCGCTTTTTATGGTTCAGAACAAAGAAAATGAAAATATCATGGGCATATATACATGTATTTATTTGTGGCTACAATTTGTAACAGAACATGAACTCTACACAACGCGCGCACTAGGCGTCAGGTGATTTACGAATGTTGGAATACACCTGTTCTGATTGGGCGCTTATTTCATCAAATCTTTAAATAGAAACATATGCCGAAATTCATTTGATAGTTTAGAGATATGGCGAACGTTTGTGATTTTTGCATTTCTATCACACTTTTATCGTCAACATTGACCAGAATTTGCATGAAATCGGAAATCTCGGGATTATCGGGTAATGGACAGAGACGGGAATTTTTGCATGTATGCGGTAATCGATTGTGATTGTTCGTAATCGTTGTTAATTTTTTAGACACCAAATGACACCTATAACATTCAAACGCACGGTAGATTCTTTCTGCAAATTGGTACCGACCTACGTTTATGTTCAATTATTTTATTTCTAGCGAACACGATGAACACCGCGGTAGATATTATCGGTGATTCGCGGTGTCCACCTTATGGAAAACGGCCCCCGCGAATATTTGATCTGAACACCCATCGCGGGGGTCATTTGGTAAGCGAACACCATAAAATGAACACCGCGACGAGTGGCGTTTGTCCAAGAACACGTTGCCTGTACTGTATTTAGAAGGAAATATTGACACTGGCTGTTAGTAATACAAAGGTACTGTAAACTCTCTGTGTATGTTTTGTTTAATTCTCAAGCAAGCTGATCATATTAAATAATGATGACAAATAATGAAATATAACTTGCAACTAGAAGGGCTTTCATTACACTATTGTAACTTTTCAGGTTTTGCTGAACGATTTGGAAGTGGATTTGGAAAGTTAAACTTTATTATGCGACATAAACATGTAAATAACAATTTTCACCGCATTCATCAATACTCTATAATAATATAACAATCAAATTTCATTAAGTATTAATTCCCAGACCAACTGTATACCTAGAAATATTATTTACACGAAGGATTGTATTTTCAAGTGAAAAGCTTGGAAATCCTCCTTACAAGAGCTAGATATTGGAAGTCTTATCCTCCCTTCCAAGTGTTGGATATTGGATGTCTAAAGCATGTTTTTGGAAGTTTTGATACTTTGATCACAGCTACTTTGATGACTGCAATTGTCAAAGTACTGAGTGAGGCGAAAAGTTTGGAGTAAATTACTCTCTAACTTCTGTAAATGCAAGCCCTGAACTCAACAAAATAGTGTTTATCTCCAGTTCTTTTAAAATGCGTCTTACAACAGGGGTTTTTCTGCTTTTTAAAAAAGGCCGTGAATTGGACCCAATCCCAAAGCAAACGGACTTGATCCCAAACCGAAATTGTAAAAAAATAATCCCAATTTTTTTTAGAAAGAAGTGTCGAATGATTATTATATCTCAATTTTATTTCATAAACATCTAACAAAGTATACAACTATAACTTTTCGCATGAATTGCATTTCTTCCCAAAATGGCCAGGAAAAGGCCTGATGTGTCAATATTTGTTGATAAAAAAATCCAAATTTGGTCCACTTTGTTGATAAAAAATTCCCAATTTTGCCAATTTATTGATTTAGAAAATCCCAATTTGACCAGACTTTTTTTCCCAAAATGTCTATAAAAAAAAACCTGTACCTCTGACTTCATTTCAAAACTCACCGGGACAAAATCAAATAATCTATGCCATCAGACTATGTACCATTGTTCTTTGCATTGAAGATTGGTCTAGACCAGTAATCATCAATAATGAGGGCAGCAGGATATACTGATAGAGCACTGACTTCAAGTCATGCAAGTACTTAAATGCACCTATTGATCACACAAGTAAATGTACTACATCAATACATAATCATCTTCAACGCAGGTTTAATGTTAATTGTTAGTGAAGACTATGCAAGTTGCAAGTACACTGCATCAATTATTTATGACTTGTAGCCATGTAAATTAAGCTCTGATACACATAAATGTACATTTAAAGACAATAATATGACCTGTATATACATTTATTAGCTAATAATCGAGATATAGCCAGCAAAGCCATTAACCCTTTGCATGCTGGGTATTTTGTTGTCTGCTAAAATGTCGTCTGCTGAATTTCTAAAATTAGCATTTTCTTCGATTTTTTTTCTAAGACCACTATCAGAATAGCAAACAGTTTGGATCCTGATGAGACGCCATGTACTGTGGCGTCTCATCTGGATCCAAACTGTTTGCAAAGGCCTTCACAATCTGGTTCAAGCGCTCAAAGGGTTAACAGTCAACCCAAGCAAGCTCTCATTGTTATATAAGCAGCGTCATGCTAAAATGGGGCTTATGCCATATGCGGGTAGCCCCAGACCAGCTAGCCCAATTGCGCAGCCTGGGCACCAGCTACCCTGTCCGCTAATGAGAACATAGAACATTGCGTGACTTAATAACAGACAGGGTAGCTCCTGACCAGACTGAGTGACCGTGCAAGCTGATCTGGAGCTACCCTGGCCACAAATGGCCTAACACCCATTTTCGCATGATGTGGTTCATATTCAGAAGGTTCTAAATTATATTCATGGGTTGAGAGCCAAGGCTTCAATACACTAGTTGTCAGCAAGCTTGACTACCTGTGGCTTTATGTTAGGTGTTAAAGCTTTAACTAATAAGTCCAATATACAGGGCAGTCTATGTGTGTTAAAATCAATACAATGTCCTGTTAACAATGCTGTGGACATGAAATAAATCAAATTAATGCTGTGAATGTAAAACATCTTGCCAAAAAGTTTAAGACAAGTCTTACTGGTAAATAAATCAATAAACTGTTAAGAGCCACACAAGAGAGAGAAGACAGAAGTAGTTTAAGGGAAATATGATGTAAGTCAAATACAAAGTACAGCTGCGTGAATCTACATATGTTGAAATTAAATAGTACCCAACCTTAACCAGAAATATAGTTCCTTCGTAAAATTTCCTTTCTTTGTTATGCGCAATTTAAAAGTGTACAATTTTCTTTTAATGACAATAAATCATGAATAGAAAGAGAAATATGTATAACAAATGCAAATGAAATGAAAAAAATAAGTATTTTTTTTCAGATAGTTTGAACATCCATTATCCTTAATGTACGAGACATGTAAGTAATTTTAATGTATCAACAATTTAAGTTCCTGTACAGTATTTAAAACACACAATTTAGCACATCACAAATTGTTACAAACCGATTTTAAATTAAAATATTTAAATGAAATCCAGTACACACTGTGAGCAATGGATGAATGACAAAAATGTTCCCACTTGTATTAATATAATAATTTGGCAGATCATTAGAAATATCAATACATTTCTACCTTCTCAAATCTTAAAACAACACAAACATGTATATATATGACCACTTGTCTTTGTTTAAAATACACTACAAACATGTATATGTAAGTAGCTCAAATATATTTGCAGATTTGCAGTGTTCCCAAAAAGCTATTTCAGGAAGTATTAATCCCAAATTTAGACAATTATTTCCTGATTCATTACCAAAACCCTCATACAAATTAAATTGTTAACAATTGCTTTGCAGATTGGAGGCACACAGGGGATTTGGTCAATTTTTGGTCCCCCACTAATTTATGAAAATGCAGTGGGAACACTGACTGGTTACAGAATTATAACAGGTGCACATGTATGAATACATTCTAATGGATCTCCCCCAGGACTTCAATACATACCGCCTGTGTACATCCCATCTCTAGGACGGGTACTTTCTAAAATGGTGTAAAAATGGAGCCTTATCCCACAAACACAGCCTAATAAATCTTAACGGATTTGTCTAAATATCATCAAAAATATTTTTTGGTTCAGATTATCTTTTTTTGGAAGAATCTTCCAAACATGGGTATTTTTGTGACTTAAACTGTTGATTAAAATTTAAGAAGAAAAATATTTAAAAGTTAATTAATGGATTCCTATTCTAATTGTTGCATTATGTTTTTCCAAAGTATGTCTTAAAGGTCTCAAGGAATATCTTAAAACTATTGTTGTGGACAAAAGTAACAACATATTAACATCTATGTCAAACACCAACGGCAAAGTAGATTTCAGAATTCAAACTTCTGAAGCATATACTGGCATCAAACCACATGGTACAGGTCAGCAGCACATACCATAATTACTCTTTTCAGACACTTAAACAATAATTTATTTGTCTGCTTCTGAAATTTTAGATACACAAAAATATTCCTAAAATTCAGTGTTTTTTTATAAAGTTTATTTATAATTGTAAAATGAACCAAACTAGACCCACTCTTTAAGCAGCAAAATCCTACCTGTCCTTGCACTACCATGTACTTAATGAAATTAATTATTTCAATGATCTACGTTAAAGTAAAGAATAGGAACTGTTGTTACCTCTTTCCAGTAGTTTGTGATTAGGGACTTAAAGCAATTCTTTAAAAAGATATTTTTTATATTGTTATGTAAAAGCTATTGATTGTAAAATGTATAAAATGTGCTATAATATGCATATATTGCTTGTAAACTCTGTACGAATTGGATTGGGATGCTTTGACCCACACATATCTATTGACGAGGAGAATAAAATATATTGAACGGAAAAAAATAATATACAAATTCAGTGTCAACAATTTTAGAGGAACCCTGACCATATACCTATTGCATTGACATTCGGATCTCTAATGTCACATTCCACAGTAAATGCAGGGACTACCCTACGGGCGACTTGAGCGATAATTTCGCTCAAACGCCCGTGATTTCGCCCTACGAGCCCAGAAAAGCGAAGANGTAGAGTAGTAGACGCAGAACTTTTGTTATTGATCTATTAATGCATTGGTTCGAATCGCGGAAGTTCCTATTTTGTTGTGTTTGTATGTGCATTTTATATAATACAATTATTTTTAATTCGGCACTTCATTGTTGATGAAAATAAACGTTATCAAATGATTAACGCGTATTTATATTTTTTAGACATAGATACCAGCAGCTACGCCGACATATGTCAGGGTCGTGTGCGGTCAATGGTGAGGGAAATTATTGATGACAGTGTTGACAATGATAGTGAAATGTGTACTTACGCTGTGCACAAAAAGTCGTTTCTGACCCTGTGCGGTATCGCCACTTCACGTTTGATTTTAGTCAGAGTGTAAGTATACCACACTACAGCAGACAGATGGGCCAACAGTATTTCATGAAACTCAGAAAAGTGCAGATCTTTGGGTTCCATATAAGTGGCGATAAGCAACTGAACTTTCTTATCAACGAGAGCGAAACCCCCGGGAAAGATGGCAAGATGTCGCACGGTCCTAACGCAGTGCGTTCATTGGGAACTGGAAAAAACCTCAACTCCATCTAGGTCGTTCGTTATTCACGCCGACAACTGTCCAGGTAATTAACAACACGTGCGCATTGCACATGTATTAAAGTTAAAATACTAGTTTGTTTTGTCTAGTATTAAGCTACGAAGAGCTACTTTTTAAACAATGCTTCGTATTATATTTATGCTTTTTTGAACAAAAATACCACACCGGTGATCAAAATAACCGCCAAATCTTATATAATGAGATCGATTTGTTGTTTCAATTTTACTTATTTCAACCAATGAACCATTAAAAGGTTTACATTTCTTCAAAAACAATTTGTTTAACACTTAGTACTTAATTATTTGGATTACAGAATTCCGCCAAATCCTTATCTGTTGCTCGGCAAATTCATGTCCCTTTTTTTTCTTTTCAACAAGAATGTAAACTATCTCTTCATAGTCTTTTTCAGAGATTTCCTTTCAAAATTCGACTATAAATACTAAGTTTTAATACCGTTTACATTCAAATTCGGGGCCGGTATTAGGCCCCATTTCCAATTTATTTATTTTATATATTTTTCACAATTGGGACCTAAATATTTCCAATTAAAGGATTCCAAAGTGTTTTTTTTTAGATCTCTTTGTTTGGGGAAAAAAGTCTGTCAGAGCCTGAGGGGAAAAATACGTCTAGGGGAAAGGGCCGATATTCGGCGGGTCTCAAAAAGAGGGAAAAAAACTCATCCTAAAAACGTACATAGTCATTGTACGCAAATAGTTCAATAACAATCATACTGATTTGGACAAAATACAAATAACTAAATTTGTTCTTCCGCTGCAGGAAATATCAGTACTTCCGAATGTCGTCTGCCTACCACGGCGTTGTCATGGTAAGACATGCAGCAGCGGCGAAGAAACCTCTCTTTGTTTAAAAGAAGAATTATTGAAGAATGAATGTTTCCGCTTCACGGACATCGACCGCCCAGTGCAGCTACTCGCTCCTGGATTAACTGCATCACGGCGCGACTTCTTGCGTGACAACGTGCGACCTCTATTGTCAGCTCGGGGTCAGCAAGGCTTCCCGTGTTTAACATGTTAGACAGCATGTTACTTTTTTATTGTTCTAACTTGGTGCTAAAGGGTTTCATTTAACCAGTAATTGTTAATGAATGATTGGTTCTGTACGTTTCTTTGTATAAAAGATGGAATGAGTGGGCTTTTATTAAAATTATGAAACAAAAAAAGGTATTCTGTAAAGAAAATCGTTAATTGATATTAACACGTTATATGACAGAACGAAACATTAACACATTAACGTCATCGGTATCAACAAGAATATAATTGACAAATTAAATCAATGTTGACTGACATTACAAACATAAAACATAAACGCAGTCAATACGAAAATAAAATCCAGTATGACGTTACGTTAAAATAACGTCGTAATGACGCTCACTTCAGCGTCACATAGGTTAGCAAAAATGTAAATAAGTATAGATTGTAGTTAAAAAAGTACTACATTTTATACATATACAGAACCGGAAAAGAACGTAGATACCGAAAATGCAAAAATGTAAAAATAGACAATTTTGTCATTTGTGCTGGTTTTCTCATGGCGCGATACATATATTTGATTTGAAGATGAACTCTTATAATTGTGTGATGTCATTGAGATATACTAGATGTTCCATGCATTAAGATTGTGTTTAAAAAACGTTTATTACAAAAGCAGTCATTATAGGCATGATGATAATATAATGACGATAAATATGTGACAAAAAGGTGCTACCGGTACATATCTTAAATTACTTAAATGTGTTAAATGACTTAAATGTGTTATGATGAAGTAGATTTTAATGAGAATTTATTGTTTTCAAAAAATAAACCTAGTATAATGATAGAAATCATAAAAGTTGTGAAATGAACATGTTTTGTTTTTGAAAAACTTAGTCGATATTGTTCGCACAAACTTCTCCCTGATTTTCCAAACTTCTCCCTGTTTCAGAAAAAAGGAGAAGTCACTTCTCCCTACTTTTAAGGCCTAGGGCAGTCCCTGAAATGATAGTATACAAACGTTAAGATATGTTTTCGATCAATTTTAAATAATTTGATATGTTTCATGGGTCGGCCTTGGGTCAAATTTTAAGGAGAAGTCACTTAGCTGGAATTAAGGAGAAGTCAGAAGAAATCAATTAGTCATGTTTTTTGGTTAATGATATTCATCTTGAAATAAGATGCATTATTTTACCATTTGAAAGTATTGTGTACAAATTGTAAATTATGAATTCTGCATATTCAACTATCTTATTTGTTAATGGAATTAACTATCAGGTAAAAAGAAAACAACAAACAAAACAAGCTAATCATAGCACCTATAGAATTCAAGTGTGTGAATTAACTATCAGGTAAAAAGAAAACAACAAACAAAACAAGCTAATCATAGCACCTACAGAATTCAAGTGTGCATGAAAATGCACAATATATTAACATCCACACACCAATCACCCCACATAAAAAGAACTGTTGTTTGTATTGTAAGTTTCATATTAAATGTGATTTTTTTTCCTAAACAAAACATTGAAAGCATGTTTCCAATTCAAACAACAATAAACTGTTAAAAAGTCTTTCCATCAATAAATTTTCCAAGCTGTTATCTTCACTTATAAATGGTGTCGGTCTGACATCAATTTTCTTTGATGTGAATGCTGAGTTGGGGCCAATATCTAGGAGTTACAGCTGCAAGCATGTGTAATACGATCATCACATGGCCTTTTCAAAAGTCATCAATCAATACTTCTGTACTGGAAGAATGTATGTACTAACGATAGAGCATTTAAGAATTAACTTTATAGAGGATATGATGTTTGAAAACACGAAATTTACTGAATTGGATTTTAAACGGGTATGAAGAATTAATTTGCTTTACAGGTACAATTTGTTAATGGAAGCACTTGAAAATAAGGGCGAAATGAAATTCTCAATGATCTTTGAACAAAGCAGTTATCTAACTGGGGACGATATTTTCGCCCAAGTCGCAATCTCGGCCGACCCAGAGCTCCAGATAAGGGCCGTACAGCCGTAAAAACGCCTTTTTTCATGAAGATTTACGCATTTATTTTTATAAACTGGACGTACAATTACGACTTTAATATCCATTTACGCATTTACGAACAAAATCTGGCCGTACCGATTCGTCTGCGTCAGCGCGGCGTGATTTGTTGGTCTCTAACCTAACGGCTTTTTTCGTTAATTTAAATTACCGAAAAGTTGTAGACTGGGTTCATATATTATTGTCTATTCTGTCGCGTGATTTCCTGTAACTTGTAAATCCGTCAAAAACAATATGTCTGCGCGCAATGGAATGCCGGCTTAACCGAAAGCGGTTCAGAACAACACTTTGTTGTCAAATAATGACTACATACGGTGTCGTCTAACCATCCTGACATTAAATCTGTAAACCCAGAAAAAGACATTGTCGCCCCGATATTAAACGATTTGATTGCATCGGTGGCTTAAAACGTTAGAAAACACGATGGGAAACGGATGAGACAGTGAAATAAGTGTTCATTTACTTAGCTTACTAGTTGGCTTGTGTTTTCTTGTCAAGAAAAATGAAGAAATAGTATTAGTCATGAGTTTTAATGTGTAGTTGGGTTTGCATCATAATTCAAAATGGAAAACCTAATACAGTAACTGTTTAAGAACTACATATATTAATTATAATTGCTGCAAATGTTTCTGTAAAGTCAGTTATACACCCTTCAGTATCCAAGAACACGGGAAGTACAGTACTACCTGTATTTTTGGATATGGTAGTACAGGTACTAATTGATTTTAAGCGTTACTCCTTTTCTTTCTGTCAGTGGCAGTACCGTTACTAATTTCACAAATCCTTATCTGGAGCTCTGCCGACCCCAGTGCTTGATTTCATTCTAATAAAATGTACTCCATGGCTCAGCCTTGGCACGGCTGTTCTTTTTCCACAAAAATAAACCTGTGATATACTGTAGTATAAACATTTTATTATTGAACAGAAAAAAAATGTGCAAATTAGTTTGTAATTGTTAATTCTTGTATCGTTGTCCGGAACAATTGAAAAAAGGGTGCAATGAAATTTGTCACACTTAATGTTTTGAGCAGATATTAATTGCAGTATATAAAAGAACTACCAAGGTATGAAACAAAATTGGCACAAATTGTCATTAAACAGTTGTTTCTGAAATAATGTTTTTTTTTAATCTGTGAGTAAATTATGCAAAACTTCTAGGTTCCTTACTAGATCATTCATATTGGATGATCACATTAAGCTATCAGGTAAAACGATTGTCTTTCATTGGTATACATGCTAAATTAACCCAAACGTAATGGTCAACTGACTTCTTGCACTCATCTGCCAAGTTTCATGATTGTAAAAACACGCGAGAATTGTCACCAGATTTATGAATATAGGAATAATTCTGTCATTCATTGTTGGTGAAAATCTGAGTGTCTGTAAACTAAGAGTCACATAAAAAATATTTTTGCTGTTTGTCCAAAAAATCAGTGTGTCCGAAAACTTAAAGTAATTATGGTAGGTATACATGTACTATAAAGAACTGCATACCCCACGTAAATTTTATCATGCATTCAAATCATATGTTGCATATGTGGTAAATACATGTAGAGGCTAATGATGAATATACAAACTTACCCCCATGTCCGTCAAACACTCCAAAAAACATGGCGTCTTTGTCGCCTGGTAGTGTGAGCAGCTGCGTGTGAGCATCTTCCATGTCTAACAAGCAGTTAGGGTTTATTAATGTTGATTACTGTTTGGGATTTTAAGTTTTTGATTGTTTGTTCTTATTTGTTATTATCAATCTTATTGTGTAGTATTTTCTGTTTTATTTATTTGTTGCACATGTCTGTGTCAAGAGTAAGACTTCCATAAAATACACTATAAATTTAAGAAAAATAAACATAATACAAGAAAGTATTGTAGTCTCATATCTCTGAACTAATGCAGATTTTGATTTGATGTAGAACAATCAACAAGCAAAAAGGGGCGCCACCATGCAGCACCAACCCTCTTCTGCCCTGACTTGCTGCTGTGCCAGCCTACATTTCTAAAAGTGAAGCATGGTGAAAAGGTACCTAAACAAACTGCAAAAAGCACAGTGAAACACTCGCTTGTGTACTATTATTGCCATCATGTCATTTGATTTGAGCACAAGGATACTGATTCTCCACCCCTGCATGCAGGAAGCTCCAACCCTGACAGCAGCATTTTGACAGCTGGTTGTTTCCTTTGTGGTCACCGGTTCTGAGAGTGTTTGACCCATACCTCATGGGATGTGGTTTCTGTATGCTGAATTAAATCTCAACCTCTTTTTAACCTCATTTGAGTATTTGTATTCCTGAAATAACTGAAATGACAACATATGAATTATGTTAAATCATTTTTCTTCTATGAGAGAAGTGTAAATATTCTTTTACATGCCCTTTTGCCAAAATGTTCAGTTTCGGTGCTTATTTTATTTGTTCACTTGCAGAATTCAGATAATACGCTTTTGAAATGAAATTGACACAACTTTCCTTCCTTTTGGGAATTTTTCATACAGCAATTTGTAATTTTTCCTTGATTGGAAAAGTGCTTTTATGGGTACATTATAACAAAGGACAAATCTTTGCAAGGTATTTACTCTGAACTTAATAGCGAGCTCCAGGCGAGCACTACTGTAACACGAGTACTTGACTGTACAGGTTGTTGTTTTGAAAAGTTTGGGACCTGTGCGCGCAATATCCGAACCGGAAACCGAAGCCGGACATTTTTGGAGTAAATAAACGGTGTCTCCTGATTGATCATAATGATAAAATAAATAACAAGAGATGCGTTTGTCAGAAACACAATGCCCCCTACTGCGCCGCTTTGAAAAAAAACNGAAGTTGCTATCTTCAATAATACAAAAGTTATGGCCAATGTTAAAGTTTTCGGAAGACGACGTCTACCACGACGACGACGACGCGGCAGACGAGAGGGCTATAACAATACCTCGGGTTTTCTTCGAAAACAGCCGAGCTAAAAAGCAGTGTCAAAAGACGTCATTTGGTGCGCTATGACTCTTCAAGAAAATCCCCAGCAATGAAGTCATTTATAAAGATATATTTTTTAATTGTTCAAAACATTCCCCCATAGGTAGTAAAATCCTGACTCGAACGATTCCCCAATACATCCGTATCAACCAGACTCTACTACTATAATACTAACTACTTTTCAAGTTTTCATTCATTACCTGATAATCCCGTTTATTCCATTTTAAAAAGCACTTTCTGGTAAATATTGCCGATGAAGGTGCTCAATAATTTCTTTAACACATACGTTGCCATTTTTATAAAGTTTCAAATACATTTCGGCATATGTAACTATTTATAGATTTGATGAAATATTGCCGCTGAACATGCGTACATCCCATGACATGATGTGTGATACAACGCTCAATACACCCACGCTTTCTATGCAAATGACGCGACGTTGTACATGTGGAAGAATTTTTGCGCCCTTTTTATTGAGACAAAGCGTCAACACAAAATAAATTGACACTGCATATTTGAAGCAAGACTATGTTAACGTCGCGTTAACATTTACATTCAGAAGTGTGTTTCGAAATACAAACGAGTTAACATCGACATTCGGGAGTGGGTTTCGGATGACAAATTTAATAATGCTTATTTGAGATTTCAACAAAACATTCACAGTGCGTTATGAATTCAACGATAATTTGTTTTAACACTTAACGATTTGAATAAATGTTTTGACAGTATTTTGCCTGAAAGGCACGATTTCCATGAGGATTACAGCCGGTTGCCATCAGCCAAGATTTCCGTGGCAATTACACGTACGCCACGAGTCGTCTGCATGATTCAACTGCAGGTATTGCCAGCCTACGACTGCTGTCGCTCATACAAAGCATGCGCTTTCATTGGCCAATATTGATTTCCAATACAACGACGCTCCGCCTTAAGGCGGGCTTTAGTTGGGCAAATCGTAAATCGGCTTTCATAATTTTCGGCAAAGTCGATATCGCTTTGATCTAAGAATGGCTAGCTGCGGTTACTGCCAAAATACACTGATCGGAAAATTTCACGCGCCCCGCGGACTCTGATTTCGAAAATCAAGCGCCTTGGTGAGGGATCGTTAAATGGCCTGTGGAAAGCACTGGGTTAAAGTATACTAAGTATTTGCCGGGTGTGCAAAGCTTTACTTTCTAAAAAAATCAACAGCATTTGTTTGAAGAAACAATTCTCTGTATGGGCACTTACTATGTCGTAATTTTGTACTATTTCTGTGTGCATGTGGTAGGAAACACAATGTTGTGTACTACATAGTCACTGTTCTGCTTGAACGTCGGAGACTACATCATACAGGTTATCTCCCTTAGATAAATCAAAGGACTGCACGCGATCCATTTTTACATGTAAATATCTCTATTAATAGTGCATCCTCACTCATGCGATTTCGAGTAAAACAGGAACAAGTTTTTGTATCAATTCCGTTTTGTTTATTTTAAATGAATGTATATCATTTTTAATTGAAAACAGACTGCACGGGCTAATCTGGGGCGACACTTTACGCACATAAATTAAGCCCAGTTTTCCCAGAGCGCCGCTAAAATATGTCACTTGCATTAAGCCCGGAGCGCCACTCAAATGTGTCACATGCACTTTAAAAGTCCAGTTTTTGCAGAGCGCGGCTGAAATGTATAATGTGTGTTAGGCCTCGTTTTTCCAGAGCGCTGATTTCTGCCTGGAAGTACTTTTAATAATTTAATTCAAAAATATCTTTATTAAAATGTTTTGTTAGTTTCTTCTATTACAGTAGACATTAATCGAGCTTGCTTTGAGGCTTTGCCTTATTTCATATTACCATTAAAGTACCTCTTCTCGAACCTCACCTCTTTTCGAACCCTTCATTTGTTTGCATTTTATACGCATGCGCCCACGAGCACTATGTCACCGTTTTTTTGTGTATAACCGATTTGTTTACGACGACTCGGGCAAAGCGGCAAATCAACGAAAATGCGTCAAAAACAGGTAGAATAAGTAGATTAATCATAAAACACGTTAAAATCATAGTATTTCTTAATGCTTTTTACATATATAATGATTTTCATTAAATAACCTATAAAAACAGGGTCCCATAAAAACATGGTCTAATTTTCGTTCTCAACTTTGCTTGACAATTTACACATTTCGACTGCTGCAATAAGTCACGTGACCATGGTCAAATCATGGGGCGAATTCATTTTTAATGGTGTACACTGAAGGGTTCGAAAGCAGGTACTCGTTGTTTGGGCGGCATTGTCAGTTTTACATGATATGGTGGTGCTGGAAACTTGCTAAAATCTGTTATCAAAAGAGGAATTACATAACAATTGAAGTTTCCAGCCATGTAGAAACAAGTTATTTATCAAAAAGAGAAATTATTAATATGTTTCACTATTTTCAACCTTAATCGTCACTATATACGACGTGTCAAAAATTAAGAGGTTCGAAAGACAGGGGTGTGATTGAGGCCAAGTAAGAGGGGAGGAAAATTCTGTCGACTGATTTTGATAACACGATTGGCGCGCGCGCATAACGCAATGACAAACCTTAAAACAAACATTAAAATAAACAATTCATAATTATATTTAACATGAAGAGGATGCAAAGTAAACAGTATTTATTGTGATCAAAAACAGCAGTTTTTCAATGTATTGGATTTATACAGTAAATAAACTTATTAAATATCACATGGGGGAAACATTAACAAATATAAACAAACACACTTGAGTGTTCTTGCTGTGTTAATGGTGTTTTAAACTGAGTTAAATTAATATATTTAATGTGTTCACCTTTCAAAATATTGCATTTCACATCTTCAGTTCAATGCTATTTCAGTTTACTGAACAGCGTGACAAACATAATAAAGCAGAATATGCATATGCATCTGATTATACACAGATTCACAAACATATAAATCAAATCATGTTTGTCTATTTCCATTTATGAACTATACTCTTCTAAATTGTTTTACTTTGCGAGTAGACTGAACTCCATTGAATTTGCAAACACTGGTTTCCGTGACACTAACTCACTGTGCACATTTGTAAACAAAATATGTGTTGCTTGTATCTAAAACGTAGTCTTTATCGTTGACAAACATATTTCATTATTCCAATTTAACTACATGATGTCAGTCTTTTATTCGATTGATTTTTGTCATTTCGATCATGTTAATTTTCGCTTCACTACGACGCCATTTGCAAACAAATTAGCACAGAAATACCAAGCTCATTTTCAAAGACCGATTTTAATTGGAAGATTGGGAAACGACAGCCAATGACATCGCTCGTTTCTAAAATGCTTAGGCAGAATCTACCAGTGTAATATGCGGAGAGATTTCGCGGGCCGCGGATATTTCGGGGCGCTTATGAAATACGTCCGCGGAATCGGTCGTACCCCCTATCCCCCAACATTTTTTTTTACGAATTCACGCGAATCTCAGAAATGACCCCCGGGATAACCCGATCCGCGGAAATCCGCGGAACCGCGGAAAAATCACACCCCTGAAAGATGGTTTGTCTATGATAGATTTGATTACACAATCATTTGAACAAGGTGTCTGACTGATTACATCAATCTTACTTCCTTTCAAACACATGACTCATTGTAAGTTTATGAATATACATACATTTAACACTTACAATTATTAATGTTGGAATTGCATGTGACCATCGCGTTTCAAACTTCAAAGACTCTGAGATCAAGCAGAGAACCAGTGAAAAACGAAACAAAACTTTCGCAATGAATAATGTGCATTTACGGAAGTTAAGAAACGTCTGTGTGAAATAAAAAAAAATCGCACATACAATTATATAAAAGGAGCTGACATGGATGTAGTATTACC
The DNA here is from genome assembly GCA_007657795.1 of Dreissena rostriformis. Taxonomy (NCBI): domain Eukaryota; kingdom Metazoa; phylum Mollusca; class Bivalvia; order Myida; family Dreissenidae; genus Dreissena; species Dreissena rostriformis. The sequence continues at coordinate 64,881 of VMBQ01002116.1, read as the reverse complement.
TTTCTACGACTGTTAAATTCACATAACAGCTGAATATTCTTGTAAAAGAAAAATGTTTCGATGGTTACAGGAAGTAGACGGCGCTGTTGAACTTTCGGTTTAAAATTGTATTTAGTGTTATAATAATCGCACTAGAGGAGACAATATACGAATTGTCTTTTTTAACAAAGCCCAACAGTGCGCAGAACTCTCCGACTCGTACTGTATTGAAAGAGATTGATAACTGCCACGTGTACTTGAAGTTGTAAAAAAGACAAGTTTGGTCCTTATATATATAATAAAAGAATTATTAAATATATAACTTATATATTTATATAATAAGAACCATCTTTTTTCAAGTACCTGTGATAACTGCCATCATTCCAAATCACGCATAAACTCCAGAACATTGGCAACATCACCGCGTCTTTGTAGTATAGGATGTAACACTGTTCAGTTTAGGGAGATCCGGATTACTCTCATTGCAATTCTATCCCCACGACTTTCAGGGTCAGTGCTGGGTCAGTTAATCATATGGGGATGACGAAATGTTTTATCAATAAAAGCCCTATGTTGAGAACACAGTACGTACGTATTGCTTTTAAGATATCAAATTACACGAATTTTAGGAACGAAATGATGAAAATCTATCGGTAAATGCTTTTTGTCTTGTATTGTGAGACAAAACTACCGAATAGTAAAGTGTCTATAATAGAAGGGAAATCGTTTACTTATCAAGCCACATATGTGTGACGTATGCAAACAAGAATAAGCTACCGACATTTGCCAATTTGCTATAAATAACACATTGTGAATTCAAGTTTCTATCGGAAAGTATCGTGGTTTGATGTTCCATTTACAAGACGCAGTGAGATTTTTAAAGACCCGCGTCGTGCGGAAATGGGTCTTATGCAATATGCTACCAGCGTAGCTCCAGCCCAGCCGTCGCATCCGCACAGTCTTGTCAGGATATGCATACTGAATAGTCTACTCTGGAGATACCACGAAACCTTGCGAGCATTTTTTTTATAGCAAGTGCGCAGGCTGGGCTTAAGCTACGCTGGCCGCATATGCCATAAGACCAATTTTCGCATGGCGCGTGTGTTACAGTGTTATTTGAATGCGTGGAAAGAAAACTGCGATTAATTAAATATCAACATGCAATATTTTTCGATGACAAAGACATACATTCTTAATAGAACATGCGAGGACACATATGATATGATCTCCCGTATTTAATTTTTTATCTACGAACACTAGTATGTGGTTTAATATACCTGCACTCTATAACAAACATTTCATGCGGTGGATATGCGACCATTAAGTGTAAAATGAACACAACAATACTTCTTGTTATTGATATTCCTATTATCTATGCTGTCTAATAGTGTTGCTTGTTTTATATTGACCGATAAAGAACGATAGAGCGTGTGCGGGTATTTCCGAACGTGAATGTATTAACGGACATTTTTAATTAATATACATTTTACTAACTATTATAGTATACACCATGACGTAATGTCATTTATATGACGGTGTATTTTTTACCCATTATAGTGACATTTTAAAACGGGAAAACTTTTTAGTTCACATGATTTACAACCAAATAAACACAAACCGCCAAATAAAGAGTCACCCTTACGCAATTTTTTATTTTGAACTGCTGACATTATAACGTCATACACGTTTACTAAATGAATCAGGTGAGTTTTGGTTAGTTAACATACGCTGAATGATGGAAAGCAAAACAAACATTATGTTTAATATTCATTAACGTTTAACATTCGGTTATACAAGCAGGTGGGTTTTCATTTGCAGAGTGACGTTTCTTACTATAAGTACGTGTACATATATTTCTATTGCAATACAATTTTCAAAATTCGGTCGCCAAAAGTTCGTCTCGGGACGGATCCGGGATGTTCGGCAAACCATCCTCAACCATTCGGAACGTTCTCGATCCCGTTATATTTGAGTCGCGCTCTTTGAAAAGGGAGTTTAATGCTTGTGCGTAAAGTGTCGTCTCAGATTAGCCTGTGCAGTCCGCACAGGCTAATCAGGGACAACACTATCCGCCTAAACTGGATTTTCATCAAGAAAGATCGTTCTTGAAACAACAAAAAAAGCGGGAAGTGTCGTCCCTGATAAGCCTGTGCGGACTGCACTGGCTAATCTGGGTCGACACTTTACGCACATGCATCAAACCCTATTTTCACAGAGCGAGGCTCATTTTGACTCGGCACCTTCGAACAGCTTTCTGCGAGGCTTCTTACTGTTTTATCCACGTGACCACAACCTGCAGGATCTGGCAGCAGGAAGCTCCACGAAGATGTTAAGTGCAAGTGTTCTATCTCAAGTAAACCTTATGCTTAACTTGTAACGGTTCCGGTTCCATGAAATCTTTGCTCCAGTCGACACTACTATTTCAAGCAGATGGACCTCCAAAGAGAAGAAATGAAAGCTGAAGGGAAGAAGTCTGTTTACATAAAGTTTACTGAGTGACACTATCGAAATCATTTAAAATTACTTATCACACTGCACGATAAAGATTAACTACAAAACAAGATAGTAAGTGTCACATACAAGGCTTGCACACTCGAGTTCGGATGAGGTGTAAACTCCTATGTGAAATCTTAAGCTGATTTGAAAAAGTATGTTTTAGTCGAAATAAACTGTTCTGTTCTGTTCTATGTAAAAAAAACATCAAAAACAATCTCAGCGATGTAACAGCTGATGCCATGTACGTCAACAATAGACTGTCGCAACGATTCTGCATCTGCCAGTTCATCGTCATTTATCTTCATATAGTGTATACCTGAGATAGAACTCTTCCACTCGTCATCTTCGTGGGAAATCTGCTGTAATTGTGCATCCTGCCGGAGCCGCTTGTGGTGAGAAATAACGTAAGAACTGGTTTATTAATGCGCAGTTGTACTTTTTAGACACAATGTGCAAGAAAAACAATTAGCATATCATTCCTTTTGTTTTCGTTTTTTATGTGCTCATGTATGCATGACCCGGATCCGCTAGTGGCCGTGCGTTGCTTCAGAAGCAGCCACAGTAGCAGTAGTAGTTATGGTTGAAAACGACCTCATTCACATTAATGCAGCATCCTATCAAACGAACATACAAAAATGCAATCGTATTTTTAAATCTATATTACTTTCTTAAAATAGTGTGATATATTGACAAATTAAAGCACGCCAAGATAAATAAAAGGTACGTGTAGCAGTGTATGCAAAATTGACCATCTTGATGTGATTAGCGATAAAGCCAAAACAAAAGGAAGTTGTTTTCACTAGCATCGCCAAAAAAGCAGACTTGGTCTGTCGGCTTAATTTGTGATTGTCGTTAACAGAATTTGACGAGTCTAGTCTCAGTTTGAAAAGAATGTGCAATGACATTCAGAAAAATTCCAAATCTCTATTAAACATTCTTCCTTTATTTAAATTTGGTTAATTTATATTTAATTTAGCGAATATGATCAAATGTAGCATATGATCACACACGTAATAGTAGTTATCACCCACCACCGGCTAGATCATTAGGTCCATCTGTCGCTTCCCATGGACACATCTTATTGGTGGCCAGGAAGCGCCGCTAGTCCCTAGTGGAGAAAAAGTTCTTTTTCAGAAACAGCGATATTTGTGTCTATGTGGGTGGGATCGCAAACATATTACGGTCAGAATAAATTATAAGGGTCGGTCGGGTTAATAGAAACAAACACTTTTAAAACTCCTAACGACATTAAAAGTAAATTTAAAATTAAGACATCAATTTATTATATGCCAGTGTCACAGATCTGTCTGAGACATGCTACAAAAACTTTTCCTGATTTGGTTCATATTTAACCCACACATACATGTATCTTATTTAATAGGTCATGCGCTTGTTCAAAATATAGGACTTGTTTCCAACATATAGGAAGGCGTAGAAAAAGGTTGAAAGCCAGAGTAAGTATTAATAAATGAGGATTACAGAAAAAAATAAGAATGTGGAAGCTGTATACTGTTTAATGTATCAGGTTTATTTGACACGGATAGTTCATTTCCACTGGGCACGTGCATGTATTACACAGCCCTTATCTACCTTTATTTGTACATGTTAAGCGACCGATAGTGCGACAGTTGTTATTCACAGAATTATGAATACAGTCCTCAGTTATTTTCTTTGCACATGTTAACATATATAAAGTTGTTTGAAAAGTTTTTTAATCACCGCTCGTGCCAATGCACACGATTCGTTTCCCTTGTATAGCGACATTTGATATGCCATTCATGGCTTCCGGCAGGTAGATCATAGAACGAATGTAGAAAGTAGATAGACTTGCGCACAGTGTAAGAGTGCAGCGTACTGCAGATGTGAACTTTATCTGACCTAGTGGATAGACAACGGTGACAGACATAGTCAGAACTAGTTTCGTTCGGCAAGGAGCGTTGTGTGACTAAAAGAGCATTAAACATATAAAAAAGGAGTTTTGATTACGGCTTACGGTGTGTGCTGAATGAACGATGTCGTCTTTCGTAGGTATCGGCTGTATGTCGGGCTCGTCCCTGGACGGCCTTGACGTGTGCTGCGTGGAATTTACGGGTGACATGTGTTCGGACCTCTGGGGATATAGGATTCTGAATGCAGAAACCGTTCCCTACGACAAACAGTGGACGGAGCGTCTACGTAACGCCGCGACGCTGTCGGCCGCGCCATTCGTCAAACTGAACGTCGATTACGGGCTTTTTGTCGGCCGCTGCGTGACGCAATTTATCACTCAACACCGGCTAGATCAAAAGGTTCAATTTGTCGCCTCCCATGGACACAGTTTGTTTCACAGTCCGCAAGAGGGCGTCGCCTTTCAACTGGGTGACGGCGAAGTGACGGCGACGCTGCTCAAAGTCCCGTTCGTAACCAGCTTCCGGTCTAAGGACGTCTGCCTCGGTGGCCAGGGAGCGCCGCTAGTCCCATGTGGAGAAAAGTTCCTTTTCAGAAACAGCGATATTTGTGTCAATTTGGGTGGGATCGCAAACATCGGGGTGAGAGGCCTAGTGGGGTATGATATATGTGCGTGTAACATAATGCTTAACTATTTGGCGTCAAAAGCAGACAATGGTATGGCGTTCGATAAAGACGGCGAGCTGGCTAGAAATGGCAAAGTGATCCCGGAAGTGCTTGTGAGGCTGCAAAACCTCGCCTACTACAAGGATGAAGGGCCGAAATCTCTCTGGAGGGATTATATCGACTCGAACATAATGCCTATACTAGATGTAAGTCCATGTCGAACAGTAGAAATTATGGTGGCTGATTTCTTACCCAGTCGTCCTGGCGTGTTGTTGGGTTTGATGTTCACAAACACGCAAACACGCCAGAACAGCAAATATACCCACCATAACGACACAACGAGCGACACGTGTCATAAATGACATTTTGTCTGCCTTTTCGTCGTTCTGGCAGGGTTATTTGTCGTTCTTTCGTGTTAGCGACTGTCTTTAAACCCTCCATCAAATCAGAACGATATGGCAAAAACAGCCACCATAAGAAAACGACTAACTACATGCTATACATAGGTTGCCAGTAACATAGTTATTTCCGTCTGATGTGAGGTTTGCACGAGAATATACATGTTTTATATTACTACCATGCCTTCGTACTGGCTGTATGGGCGGACGTTCAACCATAGGGGGAACATGCACTGTACGTGCACTGCTTCGAACAGCACGTGCCAAGCATGTTCCAATTCTGTAGGCTGTTCAACTGTTCGTCAGTTTTCTATGTTGCCTTTATATTGAAAACGACACCATCGAAGATGATGCTCAGTAGTTAAATACAGACACTTATCGGTTAGATTAATCTTTATATGGCAGGTAGAGCTTGACAAAGATCAGTTAACTAGGTTAGCAGTCGACATGGTAACTGCCCCGACCTTTAAATGTTCATGTGTTGTTGTTGTTTTTCAAAGTTTCATTCAATTTTCAGAAGATAGAACAAAAAGGAAATAAATAAACAGCCAGAGTTGACTTGATATTTAATACGAAAATTCTTAAATAAAACAGGAAACCATTACACAATTATTCTCTTTTTCATTTAAGGCGAAAAAAGTGTATGTTTTTTTCTCTAATTGTCTATATACGTATATTCCTACTGGATATGCAACTAATTGTTCATATTGTCAGCGATTTAAAAATGTTACTACACGCATATTACATAAAAGTCCAAAAGGAAATTCTCGAACATCAATATACACACTAAAAGGAGCACTGGTAATACAGGTGGTAATTTATTTTGACATATAATTTTAATGAGTAAAAAATGTGAATATGTCGGTTGGTAAGTCAATGACTGACAAATTTGAATTTTAACACTTAAACAGCTGTTTCTGTCTTTTAGACTGGCAAGTACAACGTCGTCGATCTCCTGCGCACGTGTACAGAACACGTAGCTTCCATGGTAGCAGGGGCGTGCCTGGAGGCAAAAAACTCCCTAGCAACCACGTTGCATGGCAACGCACCAACGGTGCTCATAACGGGAGGAGGCGCTTTAAACACGTTCCTTATGGAGAACATACGACAAAGTATTGAAGTGCAAGGACTTGTCATTGAGGACGTCGATGAGGAAACGATTAATTTTAAGGAAGCCTTGATTTTTGCTTTCCTAGGCATGCGCTGTTTGTTGGGCGTCGAGAATGTCTTTCGGGAGACAACCGGTGCCGGGACAGATTCGGTTTCCGGAAGTATCCACAGACCAGCAACGTGCCCGGCGTTGAAAAACAAAAGTTTGTTGCACTGAAGGGACTCATATGATCGAGTAATTGCACGTGTGTGACGAGAGTTTTATACTCTCAACATTAATGAGTAGAACGATTAGTATACGTGATCAATCAAAAGTAATAACCACTCGGCCATCCGTGCTTATAGAGTGAGTGATGTATTTTTTATTTTATATACGCAATGCTCGTTATGTCACAACATATAACGATAACAACAGAACTCTCCAAACTATTCATTCGTTTCGCGTTTGTAACGCGTTATAATTTTCAGGTTTTTAAATCTTCAAAAGATTCATACAATGTATATTTTCGCAAAGGCTAATCAGGGACGACACTTCTGTCTAAACTGGAGTTTCGTCAGAAACAGTCTTCCTTTAAACGAAAATTACAATAAAAGCGGAAAATGTCGTCCCTGATTAGCCTGCACAAGCTTATCTGTGACGATTCTTTACGCACATGCATTAAACCCCCTTTTCACAGAGCGAGGCTCATATCTACCGACACTTGGTAACAACAAGAGACATACTTGTTTTGAATTGTACATTAAAGTCATACTATATGTTGTTTAATATTGTCTGTTATACATAGACATTTTACCACTGAATGAATGTATAAAGTAGTTTAAGTTTACACAAAACACCGGCGTATTTCATTCAGACATTCTCGATACATGTATATGAACAAGTTTTCTGCCTAAAAACCCTAAAAATGGAGAGGGAAAACAAAACCAAATTGTATTTTGTCAAGCAAAATTCTATAACTTCTTATCTTGAATTTGTGACCGGGTCAACAACTAGACAATTGCCTTGCTGCGCCACTGTATATAATTGTGAAGGTGACCTTTGTGACGAGTTTACGTTTGCTCAGCCGCGTACCAACAACACTTGATTTTGGCATTTTTCACTGGAACGTACTTTATGATACGATTGCACGGGAACATCGACTCGTGCAAAATACAGTGGGTACAGTTCTGACAGTTGATAAGCGAAACGACATGTTCTGGGACACATAATTGCGACTTGTTATATTTGATAAACGAGTGTTGATTGTAATGTTTGGTTGCAGATTTTTTCAGAGCTCTTGAATGATACATTGCATACTAATTCGTATGTTAAAAGTCTTAATGTATTATCCTCATATGCGCAAAGGACGCTGGTCTTCTTGCACTGACACGACGATAACTATAACTAAGTATCAGGAAATGCACTTTACATAAAATAGTATGTCAGCACTGGATTCTCATTGCCATGTCGACCTTCATGTTTTGCGGAATGCTTATATAGTAAAGTAATGTAATTGTTTTGACATATCTAAGCGCGCGCAAGTGGTTTGCGTCAACGTAACTAGATACAAACGGGCCATACAAAAGCTTTAACCATATTTCATGTACAGAAATACTTATATTAATAAATATTTCATTGTTGTTTGTAAATATTGTGCACAGTTGAATTTTTGACGAATACATGTCTGTTATTTGATACCAGCCGCCAAGCGGAAGGGTATATGAACGCCCAATCATTCATGCTGTCATTTTCCTGTCCGCTCCATATCTATTCCCTTTGAAGGATCAGCAGCAGCATCATCGTCTCTTTATTATCCGAAAGCAGCTCATTTTGATGTAATACTGATGTACTGTGAAAAAATGAAACTGTCATTGTAAACACATAATATTTGATGGAAATTTAAATCGTATAATGGTTGATCTAGTGAATTCGTGTTTAATACGTTGAAATGAGACTAAGAGGTCTTAGCTGTCCGTTGAACACCAATCAACAGTATTGTAACCTTAGTATACATACATTCATGAACTCGCAGAAAGTGGCTTATGAACGTGACCATTTTTACTTTCTTATGATAAAGGGTTCTCCATAAAATGAACTAAGTATACTCATACGCATGTACAAGAACCCACAGCTAACATATATGTCATTTGCGGAATGAAAGGCCAAGGAAACTTATAACAAAGCGGATTGTATCAATGAAGCATTCAAGTGTCGCCGTATCCAAGACACAGAGCTATTTATAGTTGTATCCCCCAAAATAGCTCGCACGACCTGTACGATTGGCAAAACATTTTGGTTTTGTGTGCCGTATCTTATCTCAATAGTTTGTTGAATTTGCAATTCATGTTAACCTACCTGACTTATTATAATCATCTTATCAAAGAATAGCATGTTCAGCAGTTGTTTCGCTGAATGTGGATAAATAAGGTATATCACTCCTTCTACACATGATGGCATTGACTGAACCAATCATTTACAAAGTTGTGAGATCTCCGACGACCGAATGCAGTGGGGTTTTGGATGTTTGCCTTCTACGGGTTTGCAATGGTTTTTAGCTCTACTGGCCGAAGGCCAGAAGAGCTTATGTCATGGTGTGGTTTCCGTCGTCCGTCCGTCCGTCCGTGTGTGTGTGCGTGCGTCCGTTAGACTTTTTCTTGTTTACGCGATAAAATCCACAGTTTTCATCCGATTCTTTTCAAACTTGTTCAGTGTCTTTATATTCATGAGGACTCGAACCCTATTGAAAATGGGTTACATCAGACCGTCCGTCTGCCGTCCGTGCGTGCGTCCGTCCGTGCGTTAGACTTTTTCTTGTTTACGCGATAAACTCCACTGTTTTCATCCGATTCTTTTCAAACTTGTTCAGTGTCTTTATATTCATGAGGACTC
>VMBQ01002116.1:0-48287 GCA_007657795.1 Dreissena rostriformis | reverse complement strand
GTGGTGGTGGTGGTGGTGGTGCCTTAATTTCATTTTTGCCCGATGTTTATTTTTGCATTACAAAAATGCAGTTAGCCTAACATTTGGTAAATTTTAAATAAATTACAAGGGAGGCAACTGCTGAAATTTTACCTCCCCTGTCTTGCTTATATTTAAATTAATCAACAAAATTAAACATTAACACAATATTTAATATACAAAATATACAAAAAATCTCATATTCTGATAATATTTTTACTGATCCACTGTATTTCACTAAAAAAATGATGTTTCATTGAACTGATAATTATAGATTTAGGATTACAGACCAGTTGCTTCAGTACTATTGTTCAGAGTTTGCCCTGTTGGCCGCGTATGCATTCTTGAGTTATCATTCAAAAACCATTTTACTATTTCGGGTCACCGTGACCTTGACCTTTGACCAAGTGACCTCAAAATCAATAGGCCTCATCTGCGAGTCATGATCAATGTTCCTATGAAGTTTCATGATCCTAGGCCCAAGCGTTCTTGAGTTATCATCCGACAACCACCTGGTGGACGGACAGACAGACAGACCGACCGACCGACCGACCTACCGACCGACATGTGCAAAGCAATATACCCCCTTTTCTTCGAAAGGGGGCATAAAAATACAGACATTTCTTATAGACAACTTACCGACTAAAATACAAAAAACTTCATTAAAATTGAACTATTAATAAAGATGTGGTGATTATTATCGGTATTGTTTGTAAACAAGCAATAGTGTGTGATGTATCTAGACTAAATCAATTAATTACACTATATTCACATCAACCAGATGGTTAATTATGTGTTCTATTGAAACCAATAGCTTTCCAACATTAACATATTTTGAACAAACCAAACAATGTTCAGTAAAGTATACCACATTTTCATTCATAAGCACTGATGCCATTTAAATATTGCTTGATTTTTTTCGTTTGACAGAGGTTAGGTCCTATAAAGGTGACAAATCCATTTATTATGCAGCATAATATAACTGGTCTAATTTTTACCGGATTTCAGGTACTCTTGCATAAAACTAGAACTCCGCGAGTTGGATGTGTCGCCTGATAGTAATGGGTTAACCAAGAAATTGGCCCATTTCAATAAGTCTTAGTCCAAAATAAGGTCAAGGTCACAGGGGTCAAAACTTGTAGGCGCATTGAAAGGTCTTGTCCAGATACACATGCGTACCAAATATGAAAGCAATATCTGAAGGGACACAGACGTTATGAGCTTTTTTAAATTGCGGTCGCAAATTTGGAAACCTGAACGCGGACCCCAAGTAAAAAATGTAATGCCCATGGAAAGGTGTTGTCCAAATACACATGCGTACCGAATATGAAAGCAATATCTGAAGGGACACAGTAGGTATGAGCCTTTTTCGAATCGAGGTCGCCGATTTCGAAACCTGAACGCTGACCTCAAGTTCAAGGTCACAGGGGTCAAAAAATTTATGCGCATGGAAAGGTGTTGTCCAGATACACATGCATACCAAATATGAAAGCAATATCTGAAGGGACACAGAAGTTATGAGCCTTTTTCGGAAAGTGTGCCGCCACCGCCGCCGCCGATGAAGTAACACTTATATGTCCCCTGACCATAGTCAGGCAACACATAAATGCTAATAACACAGCTTAGGTGCAACGTTGTCAAGAATATATTTTGGAAGATATACCCGTTTCATAATTGGAAGAAATGTTTACAACTTTGCAACTAACGTGGTGTGTAGCCACAAAACGGTGACGTATGCTAAAAATAGCCGAAAGAAAATTCAATTTTAATTCTATTTTACACAACTTTTTACCAGCAGAAAGTAACTTATTAGAATACTACAAACGTTTTAACCATTTATAAGAGACCTACTTTGTGAGTGATACCGGAAAACGTTGAAAATCAACTATATATTTTTGGTGACCTGAGTCACTTTCACTTTCCCGAGTAAACAGCGATGTAAATAAACTGATTGTTTGTAAACATTGTAAACACAATTGACTTGGAGGACACTGTATTTTGAGCTCAAAACAAGTTGTATTGCTCATTTTTTATGGTAATGTCCAATAGCATAACTTTATTGGTTTTTGATAACCTTTATAAATAAAATATGAAATTTTTAAAAAAAAAATCGGTAAATAATTACGGATCGTCACCTTTATAGGGCCTTTAAATGTAGTTTATTACTGTTCAATTACAAAAACAACAAACTAACGTCAATGTTAACATTCATGACAATTACTGATAACAAAATGTTGCTGGAAGGAAGCAAAGGCACCTACAATGCATGTACAGATGGAATACCAGTGTAAATTTCACATTAATATCAAATGCTTAAACATAACTTCTACATGAAATGTTTTAAATAAATAAATCATTTTCCCTATTGATTTTAAACAGGATTATAAATGAAACAAACTGTTGTTATTTGGTAAAAAGAAGCTAATAAAATCTCAAAATCCCTACCAGTTAATGTTGTTGCAGTAACAACAGGATCTTCATAACTTTCATTAATCTAGTGTAAGTAATTTCTAGTTGTGGTAGAATGAAGATTTTAGTTTTCAATTATTTTTGTAACCATAGCAACCACAATATTGGTATGACAAATAAAAGAGAATTATAACGATATTCACAAAATGGTTTTCTACTTTTTGAAAATCACAGGATCCAGATTTTTCAGACAGACAAAACTGGAATAAAATGCAAATTCCCCATGTAGCCCTCTGTCCTTATACTGAGTTTCATCAACCTAGCTAAAGTACTTTTTTGGGACAGACAGATGGAAAAAACAACTGAAGTGAAAAGCATATTCCCCATGTGATATGATGTAGCTGTCTATCCACATAATGAGTTTCATCAACCAAGCTAGAGTATTTTTTGTTTTATCGCAAGATCCAGATTTTTTGGACACAGAACAGACAGACAGACGGACAAAATTGAAATAATGTGCATATTCCCTGTGTAGCCCTCTATCAAAGTACCATGCTTAATCAACCTAGTTTACATTGGTAATTTGTTAGTTATTACAGGATCAGGATTTTAGTTTTCAATTATTTCTGTAACCATAGCATATGTAACCATAGAAACCACTATTTGCGTCTGATGAGACAACGGAAATAACTTGAACATTCCACATGAGTCACTCTATCCACATACCAAGTTTCATCAACATAGCTCAAGCACATAATGAGTTCTCACAGGTTCAAGATTCTGGACACATGGACAGACTAGTTACACCAGTAGGGGACTTACAACCTTAACCCTTTGCATGCTGGGAAATTTGTCGTCTGCTAAAATGTTGTCTTCTAAATTTCTAAAATTGGTTTTTTTCTTTGATTTTTTTTCAAAGAATACTATCAGAATAGCAAACAGTTTGGATCCTGATGAGACGCCACGTTTTGTGGCGTCTCATCTGGATCCAAACTGTTTGCAAAGGCCTTCAAAATCCGGTTCCAGCGCTCAAAGGGTTAACTTACATGTTATTTATTCGAACAGCTGTAGCATTGGTATTGACATCAGAGCAGTTAAACTGCAGAGTACTCTCGTCTGCAAATGTCCCTCGAAACGTCGGGGTACTTGACCGCCTTGCATCGTCTTCGGTTTCCAAGGAAACAAATGTGTCCTCATTTCCAGACATCAGCTGTCCCTCGAATCCGTTCTGCATCTTCCGTATAGGCGAGTAGTTCAGGGCCATTTCCGTTGATTTGAGCAAGTCCACTTGTTTGCTTGTTGGCATCGAACGAAGCTCTTCAGCTGTGGAGAAAGAAAAGATTGCCGTGCCAGGATTGTTGCATACATATTGAATACTTACACAGAGCAACATGTATCGATTCCATCAGAATTGAATTTCAAGTTTAACTCCCACATTTTATAGTTAACAATCATTACATTATTATTTAATAACATTGGTGTATGCATTCCATATTTATGAAGCAATTTCGAAATCACTATCAGGCTAAACCATAATTGTAATAACAAATACACCTGATGCTAAGACAAAACAATATTAAGGAATTTCGCCAGAATCAAGTAAAACCCCTGCATTTTAAAATAATTTTCATAAATTTCTTACATTTAGATATCACAAACTTTTTAAGATGATTTTTGGACGTTATATGTTCTAAAATCAGTATTTGGCAGGCCACTTTCCTGAATACCCAAATCCCACCCCTGCATTCTTTAGCAGCACATACAGTCTCCCAGACAGTCTGTGAAGGTGCCAGACACTCCCAGACAGTCTACACTTACATGACCATTACAATACTGATGGAAAGAATACAATTAATTTTGCTTGTTTTACTAAAACTGTACATACAAACAATCAATACAGGAATATTTAACTGATATATTAAAAACCAACACTCAGTTGAGCAAATTTAAGACAAAGTGATTTTGGTGTACATACCAAATGATGATCCAGGACCATCAAACAGCGCACGTATTTCCCCTGGATCAGAAGGTTTCAGTGAGGTCCAGGTAGCGATTTCAGACCGATTTGAGTCCACCAACAGATGGGAATCCCGCTGATGGATCAGGTTGACTGAGTAAGATTTAGCCGAGGGTTGGATCTGGGGAATGTTTTGTGGTGCCCCTACTCTGCTCGTTGTGTCTAACTGTGAACAAAGATTTGATAGAAATTAGTTATTGTTGTTCAGAATTCTGTAAATCTCTCCATTCACAGCCAGAAGAACTTATCAGTCATATGTGCACATGTGCTAATAGGACCTTCTTGCTTTTATGGGACAATTGTTTTCCAATAAATGGAAATCGGATTTATTTATCAGTGTAATTCCAATTTTTGTTCCATTTTTAAGTCTTTGATGACTCTTTATCTAATAAAAAGGACTACATCCATGTAACAAGCAGGTTTACTTAAAATTTTATGATGGGGGCACTCAGGGTGTGTTCCAGCACTCTTACATAATAAGACTTTTGACACATTGAATGTTAGAACAAATTTAATATTAAAGCTGCAATTTTGAGCTTTTTGAGTTTAACCCAAATATTATTAATATTGACCTGGTCTTTCGCTGTTGGAAGTAATTGGAGAAACTGTTTGGTATGGTAACCTCATATGTTGAGTACACCTGGATTGCCTTAGTGAGAAGCAAGTTTACCAACTACTGCACTAGCCACTGGCCACTTAAATGGTTCCATGCATCTCAAAACAAGCTTTCTTGGAAGATGTTAATTGTGAATGTAGACAGGTTAGCCCCTTTGTCTTCTACTCTCGGCAACAAAACTACTGATTATGCTGTTCACCTAATTGACAGCAGACTTTCCCAAAAAAACTATTATTCATATTGTTTAGAAATATACTGTAAACCTAATACATTGCATAACGCGCTCTGTTATAACGCAGAATCCAATATAATGCAGGTGTGTCATTGCTCGCGATTTTTCTTCAAACTACCATTTTTGCCACATTTTTTTCTTGAATTCAAATATGGTGGTGCACATCCTGCTGCTTAATTTATTGTTGTATTATAATGGATTAGAGGCTAACCCATACTGAGGCATTTGACATTTAAATTGTGATATTCAATTGTTTGATGCAAATAAAGGTATGAAAAAAAGTTATGAAGTTATCAGAATTTGACGTTCTGATACTGTTACTATTTATGTGCTATTGATCTTTTGAATCATTTACAGCTTTGACAAGGTTATCTAGGCATGTTTCATTTCATTGTTATTTACAGAGGATATTTATTTAAAACAAGAGATGTGTTTGTCAGAAACACAATGCCCCCTACTGCACCGCTTTGAAATAAAATTTCCTTGTTTTGACTTAAAAGTTCCATATTTTGACCTTAAAGTTCCATATTTTGACCTTAAAGTTTTGGGACAGACAGAATGACAGACAGGCCAAAAACAATATACCCCCTCTTCTTCGAAGAAGGGGGCATACAAATTCAGCAAAAATGAAATTAAAACGTAACAGGCAAAGAGAAATTAAAAAATAATTCAGAAGATATAAATACATGCAAATGCAGGTTTATTGTACATATAATGTACTCTAATTTTCGCCCAGTTTTCAGAAAATAATGTGTACATATTGTGTGCATACAATCGAAATTTAAATTCACGAGTCCATTGGCTGTTATAATTTTAAGTTGAATTAAACCCAGAAATGATTGACAGCAAGAAAATGTAGATATTTTTCAGTATTCATCAAGAAAATTATACTATTTAGTAACTTGTTTATTGCTTTATTTTTGTCTTTATTGACGCGCTATTGATTCCTGCCGGTGTGTCATGTTGTTAAAAGTAGGCAACCGAGTTAATAGGCAGTGTGTCGCGAGCTAGAGATGAAATTCGTACAATTCGTTCCATGAAAAAATCCATTGTTAAAAAGTATAAGTTTAACCCTTACTAGAAAATGTAACCAACTAAGTGATTGTTTCAGTAGGTTAAGCGGTCAACCTGTTGCATCCCTACTACTAAAGTCAAGTCAGTTGACAGTTCCAGTCATAACCGATAGTCAAAGCCCTACTTTTGACTCAATGATGGACACTCGGTTCTCCAGTAAGGTCATTCTGGCTGCCAACGTGCTCAGCTGGGACAGCACTTTGTCCAGCTGGATACTGCTGATGTTGTTGTTGCTGCTGCTGCTGTTGTTGTTATTCCCTGATGAATCCCTCAGTAATCCTGCCTTCTCCATCAGGTCCATCTGCGTCTGCATGCTGGTCACAAGTTTGGTGACCGTCTGCAAATATGAACACAGATGTTATCTAGAAATTATCCCTGGAATATAGTGGAATATTACCTTTGAAATCGGTAAAACATGTACATGTATACAGGAAATAAAAATTGATAACAATAAAAAAGTTGTGTCATATTATCGGCTGAAAAAATTATGGATAGTGTCTTGTTTTATTTAGAGGGGAGAAGTACAATGGCTAATTGTTTAAGGCTAAAGGCTCTTGAAGTTTATAGAATCCATGTACAGTTATGCTATTCACCTTCAATACAATGTTATGGAATTATTAATATGACAATTTTAGAGAACAATATCAACACTACAAGAAACATGGCATTGTTAAATTACTACGTACTTAACATTAATTAAAATAATTGTGAAATCCTATGCTAGGACTGCACCTATGCTAGGTCCATTGTTTTTATTTTCAGTAATAGTGATATTGACTTTGACATGACTGGCCAAAATACGATCCTATCCAAGGTATTCCTACAAGCTTGCAATATCCAAAGTAACATCAAAATTTGTAAATGAAAACTAAGGTTATAGACTGGAACTCACCTGTTTGCCATTTTCTTATTTTTTAGCAACAGTGACCATGACCTTGACCAAACTTCCCCCAAATGCTATCCCTAGCTATGTCTGCATGTAACCTACTTCCCCCAAATGCTATCCCTAGCTATGTCTGCATGTAACCTACTTACACACTAAATTCGAGTGGAATACCTCCCTCCAAACTGAAGTTATAAAGCGGAGAACAGTTTGCAAATTTTAGTTATTTACTTTAACCTGACTTTCCACGAAAACAACCTGAAGCTAAGGCTCCAGGTTTATAGATTTTATCATGATTGGTCTATACCAACTAAAGTTATTGTCTAGAAACCTAACCAGACACTGCTCGGCCGCAAACCTGCCAGCCTGCCATACTCCAATATAGTAAACAAGATTATTAACTTTCTTGAAAAGCTGGTACATTAAGTATGTATTTTACAAAATTTTAAATTTCTTCACAATTCCTCTTCATTTATATACACACAAAATGCTGAAATGCAGGAAGTGATCTATAAACAAGTAAAGAACAAGCCATCAAGCTTCGTAATTTCAGTAACTTGTACATGTAATCTGACTTATCCAAATGGTGTTATACAAAGTCAGTGAATGAATATTTGAAGAGAGCTCTGCACATGATCCAGCTTAACCAATGAAAAGCCAATATTCTGCACCAGGTAAGAAAGCAACCCGTACCTGCTGCAGTCCGGACACCTGAGATGTGACCTCCAGTAGCTGGTCGTGCTGTGATGCCACGGGGCCGTTCAGGATAGAGTCATGGGTGGGGGCCTGTATCTCCAGGATGCTCATCTCTTGTGTATTGTTATCTAGGGTAGAAGAAAACGTGAAAATAGCAGCGATATAGATTTACTGTTTATCTGTCGCCAATGCATCTTTTAAAAGCCAAAAGGGTTTGTTTGTTTTCATTTCTCCGCCACTTTAAACAGAAAATCTGTCATATGATGGTGGTGGGTTAACCTACCGTACTTAATATTATCCTGCGCTTGCTTGGCCTATCTAAGCCGATACCAGTACTAAGTGACATTAACTGATCACTGCCTAAGTTGCATCATAGGCAGGTTAATAATAAATGTCCATTGAAAAACTAACATGTCCAATCCCGGCCCAAGTTAATTAGTGGGGATTTGAACTCACAAAACCAAATTGACAGTCCAGTATTGTACCAACTGAGCTAGCTGAGCCTATGAGACTGCTTTGTTCTAATGCTCTTGGTAGTCAAATTGAAATAATTGTCAGTTATTTGAAGCCCAGCGAAAAGTTTTGGACTGCGTCTGCTACTCATTTCATTTGATGATTTTGAAAAAAAACAACAGATTATTGCAAAATAATATATTTATAAGGAACTCAGAATTTTAAATGCTTTTCATGCTCGCAGAAACAAATATAATGCTGTTTTGTCCGTCCATCATGGGACCTGCTTGCACTGGCTGTTTTTCAACAACTGGCTTGAACCCCATAATGAGACCATGAAACCTGGCAAGACTTTATATATGAGAGCATAGCAAATGCAAAAGTTGGTCTGGAGCTAAGCTGGCCGCATATTCCATTTGGCATGACGTGGCTCAATTAAGTTCTGCTTCAAGTATAATCAAAAGATTATGGGACTTTGAAACAATCTGAAATAAGAATATTATACATACATTCTTGTTCCACCTAGTTTTCTGCAAAAAACTTTAATATCACATTTCAATATAATTTTACATGAAGCTTCATTACCAAGGGGAAATTTGTATAATGGTACTTCCTGTATGTTTCGCTTCAATAAATTTTTCTGAGACATGGTTCTTTGGAAAGGGCTGTGTCACATAATAGTGTTAAGATTAATATAATAGTGTAGCTATGTAAATAATGAACAAGAGTGCCAACTTGTGACAAAATAGGCCCATTTAAAGGTCTGGGTTACATTGATTTGTAAAGGATGCTTTAACCCTTTGAGTGCTGGAACCGGATTTTAAAGGTCTTTGCAAACAGTATGGATCCTGATGAGACGCCACAGAACATGGCGTCTCATCAGGATCCAAACTGTTTGCTATTCTGATAGTATTATTTGAAAAAAAATCGAAGAAAATGCTAATTTTAGAAATTCAGCAGACGACATTTTAGCAGATGACAAATTTCCCAGCATGCAAAGGGTTAATTTGTGATACAAATGCTGGCAAAGAAAATAATGGAGACAAAGATGATGTGGCATCATTTACTTTTACCTACACAAATTTTCACAGAAAGCCTGAACAGGCTGTCCTGTAGAGCAGTGGTTCGTACAAGCACTTCTCACCTAGCAGATCCTGATTCAATGTCACCATACCGGACAGGTTGGGTTTTCTCCGGTATACTCCGGCTTACCCCCACAACACAAGACCACACCAAAATTGAATATCTTTCAGTAACAACTAAATAGCTGGACATTGCAGCTATGATTCAAAATTCATCCCAACTTTCTTTAGTCTAGTAAGTAAATTAGGAAGGAGGGCACATATAATGCAGCCTCAGGTGTGGAAGGACCTTTATAAAAAAATTAATTCACACACACACACACACACACAGAAAGCCTGAAACGTTCTATTTTGCAAGGTCTTAACTTCATGATTCAACGGCAATCATTCAGAAGTGAGTCAGGTGATCTGGCAGGTTATTGAAATTAGAAGATGTCATATGCCCACGAACATTGTCACCAAACAGAGTTAAATTGTAAGTCTTACATTTAGGCATGGAGACAATCTCCACAGAATTAGGACACGCCCTCCTAATGCTGGGGGTGTTGAAACAATTGTTGAACGGCTGGAAATGGTTAGAGACAAGATCCTGCCCACTGGCTGATGACTCTGAAAAATAAATAGCAATACTTTTTAAATATTTTATAAACAGTTCATAATTAATTTTCATACACAGAATTAATGACATGTATGGTAATACAATGGTTAGGTGCCCAACTCAAGCAGAAGAACATGAAGCATGCAGAGCTAAAGATTTTGTCAGAAATGAGTACTACACTTTAGCTTTTTAAATTAAAATTGAGTTACTGAATGGAGCAGTTTAAATGATATAATGTCATTAAAATCGATAGATAAGTTGAAGTGTTTCATTTTAACTTCTTAGCGCAAACGTTAAAAAGATGCATTGTTGGAAAACCAGGCATTTGTGAAGGGAGTGTGGAGATTGAGATAGTTTCAGGGTGCTACTTAAAAGGAGCAAGGTGGAAATACAGTCTATTGACATTTTTGAATAATTTGCTAAATGCAGGGCTTTATTTGTAATTGAATCAAATGCTGACAATAACTGTTTTCAAACATAGTCTTTTGATTTGACATTGAACATTTGCAAACAAGAATCTGATGGATGCTCCCAATCATGCACTATGTCAAAGTAAGGGTTAATTGTGTGGAAACAAATTATAAGTCCAGGGCAATACCTCCCTGCAAAATCACTAGAGCGAAATGACATGAAAATATGCGTATGTCTATCCTGTAGGGATACTGTATATAAAATTTCAACAAATTCGGATCACAAGTTTCTGAAATGTAAAGTGTGACAGACAGAAAGACTGAAGGACGGATGGAAGGTAGGAAGTACATTGTGTAGGACAGAAACAATAACCAGGTGAATTAGTTTCAGACCCGTGCAATAACAATTCCATCAACATTAGAATTCAGACAGACGGACAAAGCAGTGACTATAAGCTGCCACCTTTAAGGGAGCATAAAACTAAATTGTAAACAAGAGCACCGCAGAGCGGATGCAAATGCTAGGCTGCTGGTGCAGTTTTGAAAAACCTTTGACCGTGAAGTATGACCTTGACCTTTCACCACTCAAAATGTGCAGCTCCATGAGAAACACATGCATGCCAAATATTAAGTTGCTATCTTTAATATTGCAAACGTTATGGCCAATGTTAAGGTTTTGGGACAACGCGGACCGCTGACGACCAGCTGGCTATGACAATACCTCGGGTCTTCTCTGAAAACAGCCGAGCTAATAAAATGTATTTCAATGATTCAACATTCCTGTGGGGACCAACTCTGAATAGCAGTTCGAGGGAAACACAAAAAGCATGGCACTGCACCCTGTTATTTGGCTCTGTATTCGTCCCCAGTGTGTAAAGTGTTGTGGTATCAGCCTCTGCAGTTTGCATAGAATCTGCCAGAGGGGAGTGCACAGGCTGATCCAAGATAAACCAGATTGTCACATGACACAACATGGAGAATATCTACCTGGTGAGTACATGTGCACTTCCCGGGGAGAGCGGAATGTAACTTTTGACACCACTTCAGTCGGCTCTTCTTCCCGACGGTAAATGCCAACTGACTCAAAGCTGGACATTTCTGATCTGGCTGCAATTGACAAACTGGGGAAAATGTTTGTACCCCATTTACATGCTGTCATTTATGAAACAAGAACTAATTAAACTTAACAGGTAATACCTGAAAGGTTTCACAATAGACACCAGAAAAAGTTTTTTACTTGGCTGTGATATCATTAAAAGACAAGTCTGACAAGTTTCATGACATAAGGCAAAATGTTACTTCAAGAGTGTTCAAAAAGTTTTACACAGAAAACTGCACTAAACCCCTGATGGCCTATTTTTCAAGGAACCAGAACTTGTCTGAGGGGAGTTTTTTTACATTTAACAAATCATCTGAGCAAGTTTTATAACGATTTTACCAAAAATGTGAGAAAAATGCCCCGTCCCATGGTGGCCATGTTTTTCAATGGACCAGAACCATTTTGGAATTTGGCTGAGATATCATCAGAACAAATGTTCCGAGCAAGTTTCACGATTGTTGAGCAAAACCAGTTACTTTGCAAGCTTTTTCTTTTATTACACCTAGTGACCTAGTTCTGAACCCTATCTGACTCAATTAGACAGGATGCAAAAAAATACCAATGTCTTCTTCTAATTTTGGGACCCTTATTAGTTGCGGACCACTGCTAATAAACAGCCTAAGTCAATAGTGAATGGTGGACCTGTTTACTGCAATAAAAAAACTGTCATAATAACACATTCATCTAGCTATTTATTAGATCAGGCATTACATTCATGTTTTTAGGGTCTAGATTATTTTGTTTTGACCATGTGCGAATGAAAGACCATGCAAACATATCTGTGATTTGAATTGCTTTAAATTTGTAACCTGCAGATTGATTTGACACTCCATAAATGTTTTTCAATGACTGTCATATCTTTTACTTAAATTCTCTTACGGTTAGTTTCTGCAACATGGCGTACGGGCACAGTGTGGCTGGTTCCCTGTGAGACGTGTCGTACAGGTTGGGAGTCCGCGGATGTTAATAGCTCGTTGACGACCTGGCGATTCTGAGTCAGTGATTTTGTCTTAGGCACACCTACCAAATAAAAATTGTTTAGGCACCAAGGAAACAAAAATAATTACAACAAGTGATGTGTTTGAGAAACACTATGTCCCCTTTTGAGCGATTTTGACCCATATATTTGATCTTTGACCTTGAAGGATGACCTTGACCTTTCACCACTCAAAATGTGCAGCTCCATGAGATACACATGCATGCCAAATATCAAGTTGCTATCTTCAATATTGCAAAAGTTATGGCCAATTTTAAAGTTTGTGCAAACCAACAAACAAACCAACAAACGGACAGGGCAAAAACAATATGTCCCCCAGTATTGACTGGGGGACATAAAAAGAGTGTGATTGTCACAAAGCTACGCCCACCAGTAAAAAAAATAATCAGGTAAAGATTTGAACTCTTAATTGATGTCTCTTATTTAACCTTTGAGATTAAATTGTGACCATGACCTTAGATAATTATTAATACTGTGCACCACTTAGTATGTTTGTTACTTCTGCAAAGTTATTTCAAAATCTTCCTTTTGGTCAATACTATGTTTTGATCTTTGACCTTGATTTGTGACGTTGACTTTAAACCTGGTGACAAGATTCTTAGGTGGACACTCTGGCCCATCATGCTGATCACGTCTACCAAGTTATTTGAGAATACATCCATGATGGACAAACTTATGCTCTGGATAAATATTATTCTAATACATTTATTATTTAGGAATTGATAATCAAAATATAACAAGAGCTTATATTTAATAGATGTTAAAATATTTGTCAATATAAACTTAACACAAGAAACTTAATTTTATCTTCTACCAAAATAATGTTCATTTTTATGGATTTTTTTATTTGTTATACTTGCCTTGGGATAAACGTCCATCTGGAGCAGACTTTGGTCGCACGCTGGTCTAAATGAAAATTGTAGATAATTATGAATAATAAAAAAGCAAGAGTGAGGGAGTCTTCATAATCAAGTTACACTGAAATGAGGTCCTTTAGAATTTTTAGAAGCGTGATGTATGTCAATATAGGTCAAAGTTTAAGTATATGGCATACAGAAACTTCCATGGTTCAGTGTACAAAATCGACCAGATACTACAATTTGCAAAGACGAAAATCCAATACAACAAAAAAACACATTATAACCATCTCAGAAAGCTTGGATATAATCCACTTTTATAATATACATAATGGTGTTGTTAATTAAGTGACAAAAATTTGTATTATTCATTTGAATAACAGTACATGTAGTTGTTATAATGGATAATGAAATTGCGCAGCAACCCTTAAACATAGAATTTTGCCAACACTGATGAATGGGTTTTATAGTTCCAATGATTCTTAAAAAGTTAAGTCAAAATTATTATCTTACTTGAAAATGTGCTTGGTAAAAATAAACTTAAAAGTGTGTATACTTTCAACGTTGTTTTCTTTGGGCCAGGATTGAGCTGGGATTGTTTTTTCTGCACCAGGTCCAGAATCTCAGTGCACATGATGATCTTCCGTTCCACAAAACCTTTCCCAAAGAACTGCTCCTTAGTGATGAGTGGTTTGTAGGCGAAAATATCCCTCAACACCTGGCAATGTAGCAGAGCATGACAAACTATTCAGATTTGTATTATGTTTATATATCTGCAAGAACAGCTGCAGCATTATTCTACCTGTGCACTTGATAATTGTAACAACAGTATATGAGGGCTTATCACAATTAAAATTTCATTAATTTAAATATGTTAGCAATAATTATTATACCATTCATCCTATTTACCCAACTCTGTGGATAACACAATTTTCTTATCAAGTTTAACACTTCATGTATATAATGTAATTTAAATTAAACAGATACGACTCTGTGTAATTTAAACTAGATTTGTTTTACATTATCATTTTATTTAGTGAAGTGCTATTGTTATTTCAAACCAATACCATAAACTACTACAAATGCAAAAACATTCTCTTTATAATTACGGTACAGTTTTGAAATCACTGAATATCCTTGAATAAACAACATGAAAATGCCATGACTTCTGGTTTTCAACATTTAAGATATTTATTCAAATAATTGTGCAATCCTCAGATTGGCCTGCATGTAAGCCTCATATACAGAAACACAAACTTTCATCCTTTACTTTCTTCATCAATCATTTCACTCATCATCAACCATGCCTGCTATGCAAGTTTCATGACGATTGGGTAAAGCAAACAATGGAATCCATCTGTTTGACTCCACCCAAATGCACGCATACCAGCCCACCCGCCATAACCCAATCTAATAATCAGGAATTTCAACTTCATTTAAAATCTGTTTCGAAAACAAATCTGGATATCTTGAGTATTCTTGACTTAATTGTGTTTACACATTGATTGGCAATTTTATTACACCTTATATATGGCCTCCATGAACCTGGCATCAGATTTTCCATATAGCTCGATGTCCTTGCCCAGGATGAGCTCGGCCACTGCGGGACTAAAGCTGGTGAAGGCATAGTGGTACACCGGTAGAAAAGCATTTGGTGCACCCTCACTTATACTGAAACGACAAGAGACAATTATAAACATGCTTGTGTCTATTGTTATAATAAGTATATACAGTAAAACATGTATAGGTATGAAATCTTTGACCAGAAGATACTTGTATAAATCAAGCACCAAGTTAGTGGAAAGATCTATACACACACAAGGTAAATGGTGCTCCTTAAAAGGGGCAGGGTTCTCCTTAAAAGGTACAGGTTGCTCCTTAAACGGGGCAAGGTGAAAAAACAAACCACTCTGGGGACATTTGCTTATAATTTGCTTCATCCAAAAAAATCAGTCTCACACTGGTAATTAAGGTGGTGAAGCATAGTGTGATGATTAGTCGTTGAATATTTGAAGAAAAAAAAATATATAAAAACTAGCACACTGCTATTTTGCTCCAGATCTTCCCCTATCGTGTTGGAACAACGTCAAGGACTGATGTGGAACCAAATATGGGGTTTCATTTCAGTGATAGGGAAAGATCTAGTATGAAATAGCAGGGGGGTGAGGCCAGCTTTTTTTTTTCAGCCCCCCCCCCCCCTGTCCTCTTGGTTGGTCAAAACATAACATGAGAAAATATGTTGCAATTTAATATATTATGGAAAATATTTAATCATGGCAAATAAAAAGAAATTGCTTTAAAACCTTATTTACTAGAGTTATACTAAGAAATTCCCTAGATGTATTAAATTATTAGAAAATGTCACTAGCATGGTTTAGTATTCCACCCTGTACCTGTTGTGATCCTAGATCTTTCCATACAGGGATAACAATATCAGGTTTTTTTGGGGGTTGTGGGGGAAGGGGCCTTTAGCCCTTATGTGGGGAAAATTTTACGCGGGATTTTCCACTTTGGGGGAAAAATTGTATGCGNAATTTTTTTTTAGGGGGAATTTTTTGGTCCTGAAAGGGGAAAAAAACAGCCTAGTTTGGTGGGGGAAGACGCCGATATTCGGCGTCTGTTATATAAGGTAAAAAAACCCTGAATATACAATAGGATATTATGCCAATGTAACAAAACAGGCGGAGCAATCTAGGTTTGTCTTCTAGTTAAACATCAAGGAAAAAATCTAAGTTTCCAGCTTTTTAACAACTCTTTAAGAATTCCAATAACATTGACATCAAACAATTGAATGTCATCAGGTTATTTCGTATGTATGTTATTTCAACCTGTCAATAATACCCGAAAGGGGAGTTTAGACAGTATTGATAGATGTACCCTGTGATATCTATTTCTTCTGCATATTTCATTTCTTTAAGCCTTTTTCTCAACTTGCGGATGTTGTTACCAAGATCTCCTGTTGCCATGATTTTGAAAACCTGAAGAGGTAAAAATAATTCAACTATGAAATCAATATTTAATTACATGGATACATTAGATTCCAAAGATGGACACTACTTTGGTTTAAGATAAACACAAGAGGAAAGTGTGCAAGCTAAAGGGCTTGAACCCACATTCACAGGAACAAATGGTGAACTACCATCAGTGATAACCACGCCATTGATTTTTACTAATAGATTGCGGACTTTAAATTTATACTAGGTTTGCAAAATCTGAAATAAAGGAAAGGCAAAAGAAATTCCTTAAAATTGGCCCGTTTTGCAGAGGATTCATGTAGTGCATAGCTAAGATGTCGCGAAATCATATTTCATACGTATTTCAACAGCTAACTGAATGGCAGTTACAAGTTTTGACACTTATTTAATAAATAAAAATAAGAAATAAAATATAAATCATACAAATAAATAGATGCATACTATTTATCTGTATTATTTTAATAATTTATTAATGTTAATAATAACTACCGCCGATTTTTGTTGTCAATCACGCAGAGGCATGAAAACCGTGCACTGTACGGCGCATTATTATAACACCGGTAGCTTCCAGACACCCGTAATCATCATCATCATTATCAATCCCTTGACCGGTTTGGCCGTTGGGGGGAAATAAGGGACGACTATACAGAAATCCTCCTCCAGTCAGGTCTGTTGTGTGCTGCTGAGAGTAATTCATCCATGGGAAAGATGATGATGATTCAATAAAAAGAAGGTCGGATAACCCCGGCAAAAATCGGCAGGGAGACATATGAAACCCATGGTTCATGTAAATAGCAGAAGCCGATTTAATCATGAGAACATTTTTCGGAATATGTATTCATGGGACTTGCAGCCAATACCTCTTTCTTACATAATGCCCTCACAGCGGAACCAGGTCGCTAACAAACTCGTCCTGAGTAGTGTAAGTGTCCCTCGGTGAGCTCCAAATTTAACATATACAGATAAATACATGTGTAGTCCACAATTTGTGTTTAAACGACCAACCATTTTCAAACGAGGCTTACCGGGCCGCTTGGCCACGAGGACATAACTGACATTCCCAAAATAACTACTGTAAGCTGAATTCGAATTAACACTCGGGTTCGATTCCAACTGTGGGAGAATTCTTAAGATCTACATCCCTCTCCCTGATGCCTCTCCGCGGTGGCCGCCAAGAGGATTGAACCTCATCCGGCACAGCCATGAGGGGTCATTGGGGGGTTACTTTTTAGCTGGCGCTGACGACATGATTATAATCTTAATGGTGCTAGCCCCTGCATGAAGGATACCAAGTCAGGGGATTCGGCGACAGAGGCTGGTAAGCTGTTCCAGGTCGGTATTATTCCGGGGGGGGGGGAGCAATGCCTGTAGTAGGATGTTGCTGTGGAGAACTTGATGGACTGGTTTAACCGGGTCCTGCTTGAGCCTGGGAGAGGTATTTTGTTGCTGAGATGTCTATAATGTCATTTTTTATCTTGTAGATCATCGTCAGCTGGGCCTTTAATTGGTCCTTCATGACTCCAGGATCCCCCACTGCAGGTGTTAAAGCATGTGACGCTGCTGGTGTCATGGTAGCGGTTCGTCACATACCTGGCTACCCTTCTCTGGACCATCTCCAGATCGCGGATCTGGTCCTTCTGATATGGATTCCAGACTGTGCTACAATATTCCAGAAGTGGGCGAACGAGGGAAAAGTAGTCAGCACTTTATACAATCACCTTGCCTTTCCATAGATTCATGCGGAGGAATCCAAGCGTGCTTTTCCCTTTCCTTGTTATTTTCTAGATGTGAGGCTTCCAAGACAGGTCCTTTGTCAGTTCCACCCAAAGGTATTTTTAGGTGATTTCACTTGCAAGTATATGAACTTTGAGGGTGTAGTTGTGCAGTATTGGTGCTCGTTTTCTACATACTAGCAGGATGCTGCACTTCTCAGGGTGGAAAGAGATTACCCAGAGCTTCTCCCATTGCCACAACCGATGGAGGTCTTCCGGGAGATGACCAAAGTCGCTATCAGAGTCTATTTGTCTGTAGGCCATACAGTCGTCTGCAAAAAAAGTCTTGTCTTGGATGAAACTCTGAGGGGGAGGTCATTAATGAAGACCAGGAAGACGATCGGTCCATGTAAACTCCCATGAGGCACTCCTTTAACTACTAGGGCAGGATCTGAAGTTGCTCCATCTACCAAAACTCTTTGTGTTCTGTCAGTCAGGAAGGATTGGATCCATTCTAACGTCTGGCCGCGTATACCATAGTGGTGCAGTTTTGTCAGCAGACGCTGGTGGGGGACTTGTCAAACGCCTTACTGAAGTCCAGGATGGCTAGGTCGTGTTGTTTACCTTTGTCGTGGGACTTCAATAGTTCATCTGACAAAGTTAAGAGTTGTGTTTCGTAGCTCCGCCGCCTTCTGAAACCATGTTGGCAGTCGGTAAGAATGTTGTTTCTGTCCAGGTGTCCCATGACGTTGCTGTCTTGTCTTACTGACAATGATGTGCTCCAGCATCTTGCAGCATATACAAGTGACACTGGGCGGTAGTTGCCCGCTTTATACCTGTTTCCCTTCTTGAATATCGCTGACACTGTTGCTGTCCTTTATATATCTGGGATTGAACCTGTCATAAGGCATTTCTGATACATGAACCTGTCATAAGGCATTTCTGGTACATGTATATGTAGCAGAGGTATGGGGCATATTCGTTCGCCAGTTCTTTAAGGACCCTTGCTGGTAGCATGCCTGGGCCTGTTGCCTTTTGCGGGTTAAGCTTATGTTGCAGCTTCAGCACTTCATGGGATTTTATCTCGATTTTCGGCATGGTTGGTGCTGGCTCCCTTGCTGATGTAGGGTTAGTGTCGCACTCCTTGTCGTTGGTGAATACTGACTGATATTGTTGGTTCAGTATGTTCGCCTTATCTTGTGGGTCACTGTAAAGCCTGTCATTTTCTTTCAAGGGGGCCACCCCGGAGTTGTCCTTTCTGATAGACTTTATGAAATTCCAGAACCTCTTTAATTTGTTGGGTTGCTGGACTTGGTGTGGGTCACCGACCTCAATCAGGTCTTCGATGTAATGCCATGTAAGCCTACCTCTCAAGTCGTTGGGTGGTGGCTTTGGCCTGTAGATAGCGATGTCGGTCTTTTGGCCTCCCTGTTTTTTTTTTGCGGCTGAAGAGTGTGTTCATCTTGTTATGGTAATGCGACCTAAATGATTAATAGGAGCTGTGTGCACTATGTGACGTGAGTGGCTTATATTATAGGGCATTCATACTCCCAGTCTGTGTCAGGTAGGTTTAAATCATATCATATTCTGAATGATCGCCTTCTTGTATGTGCTTTTGATGGACTGGCAATTCACGACCAGAGCCCTTAGTATATTATCATAGATAGATACCATAGATCTACCCTTAAGACACAAAGTATCTACCCAGGACTCCTTGTATAGAAAAAGTGCGTCGATGCTCCAGAGGAGCCCTGCACTTAGTGGAAGGAAGAAGAAGATTATTGAAACCACAGTTGTGTGTGTGTGTGTTTTTTTCATAAAAAGTTTAAGGTTACAAGTGACAGGTAATAAATGAAAATTCTCAACTTTTCTATTGTTTCGAAATAAATATTTTCAAATATTATCATTATCAATATTAAAATACGCTAATGACACATGACACACACATCATCTGAGTTTATAAAACTTAATTGCAATTTTTCCACACATGCAATGATCAAATGAGAAAGAAGTCCAGTAAAAATAAAAAATAACTCTTTTTGGAATGATAGTGACAATGTCAGCAATGCTGCAGTCGTGCCGTTGATTTCTAAAATACAGTTTATTCATATTCACGTATTTGCGTTGTCTTGTCTTGTCTTGTCGTGGATTTTCCTCTCTTGGCATTGGAGCACTCAATTTTCCAATTGTTCAGTTCACACGCAATGTTCAACTTTTTTAACACCTAACTTTTTAACGGGAACTAACGCGTATATACAGACTAGTATTTACGAATACTTCGATGCGCGGTCAGCCATCAATTTAGTTAACTAGGTCTAGTACATAGTATCGAAACGAACGCGAGAGGACCATTATAATNATTCTTGTAAACAGTGTATTAATAAACCACTACGCCTACATTCTGGAAATAAAAATATGAATACATTTGTACATATGATGTTAAAAACATAATTCACAATTTTTCAGAAATAAAGCTAGCAATGTCAATCTTGTCTTCTAAAGACATATGCAAATATCTTTTATACGCGTCAGAGGACCAGTCACCTAAAAGTTGAATTTTATCAGCTGATATATTTAATTTGAAAGCAAATGAGGCAAAGCCTCTCCTAAAAGAATGAGTCGAGTATGCTCTAGGATCGACATCACATTTAGCAAGTACTTCTCGAAGCTTTTTGAGATAAAGACTATATGTGACTGGTCTTCCTGACTTCAATATAAATAGAGGCGATCCAGGTCCAGCGGGAATCTTACTAACCATATTCTTAAAAGCTGCCACAGGACAAAGCGGAGAGTTCATGACAACAACCAATGGTGTAACCAAAACACGTTGTCCAAACTGAATAGTTTTTGTCCATTTCATAGAAACCAACAATTTATTATTATCAATAGAAACATCCTCTCTTAATAAGAACCTTTTATGAAGTAAATCTTCAGTCGTTGTAGGTACCAAATTTGATTTTCTAGCTAACAGAAAAAATGCAAAAACAAACAAGCACCAATAAACAATGTAATTTATATCAGACTTATCTAAAGCTAAATAAATTTTTAGCAATAATTCTGGAGTGATAGGTAATGCTTGTTTAATTTTATGACATTTTATTCTCGAAATGCCTTTCAACGTAAGATTCAATATAAATTGATTAACTTTTTCTAAAGGGAAACCAAGAAGTTGATGCATGGTACGTACTCCACTGACGTAATTTCTAATTGATTCGACAGCTTTAAAAGATCTACTTAAAAATTGGACATATAACTGCAATGTAATTGTAGAAGCCGGAAGGAAAACTAACCCGAAATGGCAGCAAAACAAAAGAAAAGATTCCCACTGGATCCTCAAATTTCTCCTGGATCCCTCAGCATAAGCCCTTCTATTGGATGCCTTGAGGTCATCCCTCAGAACACGTAATTCTCTGTCTGAAACAAACATACATACATTTAATTAAGATTACTACCAATTATTTACAAATTCAAAGTCTTCTTTTTGAACAAAATGTTCATTCAATACAATATCTTTTGTACAGTCTTTAAATAGATTGGCATGTCCTTCGTTTAAATGCCATCTAGACAGATAATCTGCTAATCTGTTATCAATGCCTGGAATATGTACAGCTTTAATTTCAAATTCATACAACGCTGCAAAAAAGGTTAATTCTCTTAAACACTTTTGCATAAACTGACATTTCGATTTTCCAGAATTTAAAACTAGACAAACAGCCATATTGTCACACTGTACCACAATTCTTCTGTTTTTAAATTTCATGTACCACAAGTGCACACACACCACAATTGATAACATTTCTAAAGCGCTTATGTGCAAGTTTTGATTGTGTATGGCTGTGGGGAAAATTGCATGAAAGTAATGTCCCTGTAGATATCCACCACAGCCACTAAGGCAAGCGTCACTAGAAAATATATCGTCAGGAGTAGACCATGTCTCTGTTGAAATGACTGAAATACCATTATATAATGGTAAAAATGTTTTCCACCAATTCAAATCCTGTTTCACATGAGATGGAATTATATGAGAATTAATCTCAGAGTTCACCACATATATCTCTCGAAGCCAATTCAGTAATCTGTTTATGTATACACGACTGGCTTTGACACAAGCTCCTACAAAATTAAGCTTGCCCAACAACTGTTGTACTTCTTTCAAAGAAGCAACTTCCTTAACTAACCACTCATCTACTAATAACAATATTTCCTGCAACCTATCAGCAGTTATTTCCATAGTCATTTTAACTGTATCAAACAAAACGCCTAAGAACACCATTTTAGTACAAGGTTCTACTGACTTATCTTTGGCTTCTTCAAACCCACACTTTTGTAATACTGTCTCTAAACACAAATAAGCAAATTTGGCATATTCTTTCCTCTCAGCCCCTGCAAAGTCATCAAGATAATTTAAAATTATCACACCAAGCTTTAACAAAATGTAAGCTACAGCGTTTGTTACTCTCTGACAAATATAAGCTGCAGATCTAAGACCCATTGATAACACAGTATCACAAAAAATATGTTTTTTATAAATAAATGATACTAAATTGTAATCTCCTGGACATATATTAATTTGACGATAAGCCCGTTTTAAATCTTTTTTAAACAGCAAACAACCTTTGCCTTTTGATTTAATCAAGCTACACATATCATCTATCTTAGGAAACATTAAATTTATAGTGTCCCCTAAATATTCTGATTTTGCTATACAATCATTCAATGCCTCACCTTTTGGGAAACTCAAATCTAAAATTATTCTTCTATTGTTAACATCTTTCTTGGGGACTGAATTTAAAGGTGATATCTTTAATTTGCTACTAAAAGGATTAGATCTAAACGGACCTAATATAGCATTATATTGCTTTTCTGTAGTCAAAAAATTTAACATTTGTTCTGGAAATTCATTGCAACCTTTATGATTAAAATATTTCCAAACAGGAAGTGTGTTTTCTAGTATGCTATCACATTCTACTGCACCAGTTGGAAAACCATATTTCAACAATTCACACACAGTTATGTCCTTATAATCTTGTAACATTGTCTGCATATAAGCTGTGTTAATTTTGAAATTTACTGGGATTTTGCATCCGATAAAATTATGTTTACCAGAAAGTTTTACTTTCTCATGAATCTCCACTTTTTCTAATGTTTCATTTACTGTGCCTTTTGTCCTGGTACAGATTTTACACGATTTAGAATGTGAACATAAATGCTTATTTATGGTTTTTGTACATGATTTTGATTTAAAACAGAATTTTGGCAAGAAAGCGTCCAATATCTCATTTTCATCTTCGAACTTCTGCGATATTTTTGTGAGTCACATCACTCGACTGGGGCATTCCGAGGAGCATTCTGGATGGGGTAATTTGGATTGATCATTTTGCCAGCAGGTCGCACAGATGTGTAGAGCATATCTCATTTTGCCTTTTACTACGGCGGTATGGTCCGTTTTATGCTGGCATTTGTTTCTCTGATATGAAGCACAAAACCAAACTGTGGACTCTTCTTTGAGTGGATTTTCAGCTTTTCTTGTCTTGAAATTAACATTAGAGTTCCGTTTCATGCTGCCATGACTTTTAATTAAGAATCTATTTAAAATAGCTATTTCTAGATATTGAAATTCGTCACTCCATTTCTTTTTTCCCAACTCAATTTCTCTCAATACTGCCGCGTAATAACATTTGAGACCTTCAAATTCATACGATGAACTTAGATAAAGAATTCGTTTAAGAAGTTCTAATCTCCCTTTTCTTTCAGTTCTATTTGTTTGTGAATCAGATATGATTTCCAATTCTCCAGCAATAAATAAATTGAGCTCTAGATCTTCGAACGATATATTTTTGCTTACAAATTCATATCGTAGATATGTATGAGGGTACCTTTGTGCGCATTTAACTTTATCCTGTGATTTTATTGCTATTCCTGATTTTCTGCGTTTATCTTTCTTAATTCTGTGCGCACTTTCCCTGTCAGATTCAGATTGGGATTCTTCATAAGAACTAGTTGAATACTGTGCAGAAGAGGAAGATGAGCTATTAACTTCATCACTAGAATCACTACTATCGGAATCTGATAACAACCCTAATGTAGAGATTTGTTTTTTAACAGTCTTTTTCAAATTGTTATTCTTTCTTAAGTCTTTGATGGTGAGTTTTTCTGCCTTATCTTTCTTAGTTTTGACATTAACAAAGTCATTCTGTAAAGAGTTTACTTTACCCTTCAATGATTCCACTTTTGCTCTTTGCCTGTCTAGTTCCTTTTTCGTCTCCTGGAAGGCCCTTCTCCTGGTCAACTTTTCTTCCTCATGCTTCAGCATTTCTAATTCTTCCTTCATCCCCAGAAGTAGCTGTTCGTCTTCTTCTTCGTCATCAGGCAACTGGAGGACGCCATTTTGGTTAACCTCGGATCCCGCCATTATCTCTGAACTCTTTGTTTTGTTCGTCTCAATCCCTTCGAAGGCCCCTTCTTCTGTCTTTCCAGACGTGTGTAAAGATTTATAATCTTTTCTTCTTGTGTCCCTTTTTGATCGATTGCTCATTATGTTATTCCAATCAACAAAATCCAATAACATTTACATAGAGACTTTGTTTGCTAGGGGAAGCAACTTTCCCTTTTCAATTATGTGGTTACACTACACTCAATTGTCCTTCCATTGGTCTTTCCAATTTATATAGAATTAATACGACAGAAATCTCTACTTGACAAAAGAATTCTTTTTACAACATTTCATCCAAATAAACCGAAGTCACAAACGATAACAATGACTTAGAACCACAATAAAAATTATTTTCAAGTAAATTTTTTAAACAACGCTGTGATATCATCTAATACAAAAACAAGTATGAAGGATTCTACATGGATACCGTGCGCACGAGATATTAAATAGACCAATCAGAAATAAGGTGAGTGCATATCACCTGTCTAAAAATAGATAATCTTAGATAAAAATAGAATCTCGGACAACATGAACTTTTGTCAAGACAATTAAACATTTTAATCGTATTAAAATTAGCCAATATAGGTTAAGTGTACCAGTCCCTACTTATTTAAGATGATTTCAGTAAGATTTAAAATGTTTAAAATGGATTTTGATACCAGATTGGAAGTTGAAACTTACTGGCACGCTTTAGTTTTTACTTTTAAACTCAAACCGGTAGAGTCACGGGTTGGGTGAACTCGCGCTATTTTATTAGCGCCCTCTGATTTTTGTTTATAAACAAACTGCGTGACCTACTTGTTAAATCTGCATGAAAACATCCATCGCTGCCAATATTAATCGATTATTTTGTGATTAAATGTCTTCAAACACGGACTCCAACAATATTCGAAATTTTCCAACAATATTTGAAATTTTCGAGTTAAATTGATATCTTTTAGAAAAAAAAAATATATATTTAAATTGTAATATATGTTATTGATTTTTACTTTGAATGGTATGTCCAATTTTTGTACATTCATGTTAAATTTAATATTAGTGCCGTTTAACCTAATTACCGCGAATCAACCTTGCGAAAAAATCAATAGCAGACAGTGGTGTTGTTTTTGTTGCTCCTGCAGTTAAAATTGAAGGATTTTCATCATAAAAAGGCAATAATCCAATGAAGTTAAGTCAGATATGTTTGTCTTTTTAATAATTTATTTGATATATGAAGATGGACATTGAATAGTTTTAACCAGCACCACACTTTTACAACTTTTTTATCGGGGAAGCACAGATTTTTACACAGAGTTTTCGACATTCCAATATGGATTTTAACCCTTACACCGGATGATGATGATGATGATGATGGATTCAAGACGCAAATGAATATTCCTTAAGTACCGCAACTTTACCGGGTTGCAGGCTAACCGTTAATTATAAATGCTATTTCAGTACTACATGTTTTATCAAATTTATTGAGGAAAAGAGTTACAATTGCTAAAAGATTTAAATAAAGATTATTCATTTATAAACAAATATTTAAAAAAAATCTTAGTCGGGTGTATCATTTTGCTTGGTTCAATATGATGTATACATTCTTTTTTTGATCATTCACAATTTTTAAGAAAATCGTAATTTTACCAAACTTTGAACAAGTCTCTTTAACATTTAAAGTTGTTCTGAAACTGAAAGTAAACATTCTTTTCCTGTTCATTGGTACATGAAAATCATATTAATTACTGTCACTGTTTCAGGGACTCCAATGTTTTGGCAACTGGCAAAATTTTGCTAGTGCTTTTATTTCAACAATGCAAAAAATATAGTTTACCGGTACTCTCTTTTTCATTTATTAATAACATGCTTTTGAGCCTTTTCTAAATTTAGCTTAATGTCCTTTGTTAAACTATGTATATACCTACAGTCATTCAATGTAATTGTAATATACACTTTTAAACTAGTTTAAAGGCAAGAAAAACACCAATTAAATTTTAGAAATGTGGAGCGTCGTGAGAAAACCGGGCAAAATGCATGTGCGTAAAGTGTCGTCCCAGATTAGCCTGCGCAGNATTCGCTTCGTAACAGGTTTTGTACATTGTCTACACAGATATACAGAAGCCATGATTAAGGTAAATTATTGAGAAGAAACATTTTATTTATACCCCAGTACACCTATGTGCGAACAACAACTCAAAAGCTGTAATAACCAAACAACTCACAAACACAAGCCACGCGTGCTTTTGAGTCAATAACGTCTTTAATAATTACTCTATACCGCGCCATAGTGTGAACCAGATAACAATACAAATTCACACTTAGACGAACTGACCACATCGGTTTGACGAAACGACTTCACATCTGTTATTACCGATAAGTTAGACGAAACGGGGATTAGACGAAACAACCAGCACCCTTTGGTATGCGGCCTTTCTGGACCTAAACCGAAGCACAAATGATCATTAATTATTTTGAAAACCATATGTGCATGAATGCATGTTTTATACAAATATAGGTTAAGTGTACCAGTCCCTACTTATTTAAGATGATTTCAGTAAGATTTAAAATGTGTAAAATGGATTTTGATACCAGATTTGAAGTTGAAACTTACTGGCACGCTTTAGTTTTTACTTTTAAACTCAAACCGGTAGAGTCGCGGGTTGGGTGAACTCACGCTATTTTATTAGCGCCCTCTGGCTTTTGTTTATAAACAAACTGCGTGACCTACTTGTTAAATCTGCATGAAAACATCCCTCGCTGCCAATATTAATCAATTATTTTGTGATTAAATGTCTTCAAACACAGACTCCAACAATATTCTAAATTTTCCAACAATATTTGAAATATTCCAACAATATTTGAAATTTTCGAGTTAAATTGATATCTTTTAGAAAAAAAAAATATATATTTAAATTGTAATATATGTTATTGATTTTTACTTTGAATGGTATGTCCGATTTTTGTACATTCATGTTAAATTTAATATGAGTGCCGTTTAACCTAATCACCGCGAATCAACCTTGCGAAAAAATCAATAGCGGACAGTGGTGTTGTTTTTGTTGCTCCTGCAGTTAAAATTGAAGGATTTTCGTCATAAAAAGGCAATTATCAAATGAAGTTAAGTCAGATATGTTTGTCTTTTTTTTAATAATTTATTTGATATATGAAGATGGACATTGACACTTTGTAAATAGTTTTAACCAGCACCACACTTTTACAACTTTTTTATCTGGGAAGCACAGAGTTTTACACAGAGTTTTCGACATTCCAATATGGATTTTAACCCTTACACCGGATGATGATGATGATGGATTCAAGGCGCAAATGAATATTCCTTAAGTACTGCGACTTTACCGGATTGCAGGCTAACCGTTAATTATAAATGCTATTTCAGTATTACATGTTTTATCAAATTTATTGAGGAAAAGAGTTACAATTGCTAAACGATTTAAATAAAGATTATTCATTTATAAACAAATATTACAAAAAAAATCTTAGTCGGGTGTATCATTTTGCTTGGTTCAATATGATGTATACATTCTTTTTTTGATTATTCACAATTTTGAAGAAAATCGCAATTTTACCAAACTTTGAACAAGTCTCTTTAACATTTAAAGTTGTTCTGAAACTGAAAGTTAACAAACTTTTCCTGTTCATTGGTACATGAAAATCATATTAATTACTGTCACTGTTTCAGGGACTCCAATGTTTTGGCCACTGGCAAAATTTTGCTAGTGCTATTATTTCAACAATGCAAAAAATATAGTTTACCGGTACTCTCGTTTTCATTAATTAATAACATGCTTTTGAGCTTTTTCTAAATTTAGCTTAAAGTCCTTTGTAAAACTATGTACCTACTGTCATTTAATGTAATTGTAATATACACTTTTAAACTGGTTTAAAGGCAAGAAAAACACCAATTAAATTTAAGAAAAGTTTTTTTTTTAATTATTATTGAACAGAAAACTGTTACAATTGTTGAAAAGTTGAACTTGTAAATGTGTATCATTCTCCACAACAGCCCATTTCTGTGACATACTTTGTATACGAGTGTTGAAGTGTGAGTTCAGAAAAATTATAAATGGAGTCAAGTCTTTACACATACTGAAATACACTACAACACTGTCAGTGTTTTTTCGGCATAGCTGTATACGCCAGCTTTTCACCTTAGCCTGACCTTTGAAAGCGACCAATCAATTCGAATATAAAATTTTCGCCGGTGGGCCTGAAACTTTTCGCAGTAGAAAACGTGCAATCTACAAACAGATTTCGCATTAACATTAATATGTTATTCCATAGACTTTCTATTTTTGGGAAGTATAGGGTATGAAAAGGGATACTACAGTTCGTTTAGCAACGATGTTAAATGTGTATTCAGCATGAAACAATTGTATCTCTAATGATAAGGTTTGAGAGATAGCGCAGTTTCACACTCAATTCTCGACATCAATACAGAATGTGTGCCCCTTTATATTTAGAAGAAAATTCAGCGCCAGAGCATTTGTAATTAAAGGCTGTGTTCTCATATTTGGTAATAACTACAATATTGCATTCTGTGCATTCATAAATTTTATATCATATAAGTATTGTTGTTCAGTAACCTAATATACGCTTTGACGAAAATATTAAAAATTGTTTTCGTAATTGACTGTTAAACATGTAAATGTTTAAAGCTTAAAACAAGCCGTCGTTCCAGCAGTGGAATTGTTACCTCACTTTAATGCATTGCATTCCAACCAGCAAGGTATCAAGGTCAGTTTGCGGTCAGTTACAGAAATCGTTATATAAACGCTATCGCGTAAACTATGTGCACTTGAAATTTATTTTGATCAGAAAGATACTTAATAAAGATATTCGGCAATATTATTATGGTATGTCAATCATAGATTTTTAATGTGTTTTAACAATCGCATGATAAGGACCAATTTTGAATTTAATAGAAATATTTATCCATTTAGACCAATTTATTAAGCATGAGCACGATGATTCACGATGTTATTAATAATGGAATCAAATGAGATTCGAGTGTTGCGGGCTGACCTATATGCTTTCATTTATTTTCATGCTTCTTGTGTTTTTCTATTTTGTAAATATAGATATCTTAGTTATAATATCTTATAAAGCGAAATAAGCCACGAAATCTGGCGCAATACCCCGTAATTTATTTGCGGGTGATGCAGATAAGAACAGAAAAAAGGCATTCGCTATTTTTGATCTCATACATAAAACACCGACCACAATCAACGCCGTATATCTTTTTTAAAGATATTTCTTGTTTCACCTATAGGGGAATGGTGGCGGTGCCGTCCAAACGGGAAAAAAGCGTCGCTTTTGAGGAAAAGGGGAAAATTACACATTCACACTTTTATATGTTATGATATTTATTAAATGAATTTAAATGTATGCATGCAGAGGTTTTCCAAACGGATCTGATCCCAAACCGAAATTGTAAAAAAAAATCCCAATTAAAAAATTAAAAATATAAAAATCTTAATTTTCTTCTGGAGGGGAATTTTTTTCAAAATAGGGGAAAAAATATATACCTTTTCATGAGGGGAAACTGCCATAAAAAAAACACTGACTGTCCATTTGACCAGAACTTGGGTCTTTTTTTACTCACAATGTTTTGCAAGCAGAAACAAACAGTACTTGCAGAACTGATTTTAAACACATTAGTGTTTTGAGTGCTAATTTTGAGTGCTGCAGTTTCAATAATTCAGAGATTTAAAGAAACTTTTTGGTCCTTCTTGCCCAGCCTTGTTCAGTCAATACTTCCAATATAGATGACAAATTAGTTTCTCTCTGAAAATCTAGAAACCCAAATTTAAGAGGCCATTGTCTTGTGGGCATGGTGTATTTCCATTTCTTTAAAATGCAGAATTGTTTTGAAGCATACATGACTTTTTGTAGTAGAATTTCAAGTTCTGAATGAAGTTTAAAAGTGCCTATGGGCCTCAATATAAAGCCATAAATAGACGGATTTAATTCACAGAAAATGAAGCACCTGGTAATAAAATATAAACAAATGCCTTTTTTATTGTTTACAGGACGGATCCACTTGAAGTGTTTTTTGAGACCCTACATGTATGGTGTGATGTAATGAACAAGTACGAAATTGTGGGAGTTGTGGGCGAAGGTTAGTACGGATCTTTTAACTTCGATAAGTGTTCTTTTGGAACTGGCAGAAACTTTCCAGTCTTATTTGCATGTGAATATTATACATTAATATTAGGTACTTTAAAGGCATAAGTTTTATAGCATTGGCATAGAAAGCTAATAAAATGTCATTCAAAAAAATATTAAAAGCTACATTTTGTAGAATGATCTTGGACATAAAACTAGCAGAACATAAAGCTCAATGGCTTATAACTCTGTTTTTTTTGTCTAAAATGCAACCATGCAGCAATTATGATAGATTATGAATTACTTGGTGTTAGTGATACTTTGCTCTTTCAATTCTTGTTAATTGTTGTTTAGATA
Organism: Dreissena rostriformis; assembly: GCA_007657795.1. Classification (NCBI taxonomy): domain Eukaryota; kingdom Metazoa; phylum Mollusca; class Bivalvia; order Myida; family Dreissenidae; genus Dreissena; species Dreissena rostriformis. The sequence continues at coordinate 17,267 of VMBQ01002116.1, read as the reverse complement.
TATGTATTTTAATGAAATGTATGTCAAAGTGTTATATTCTTATATGTTAATACATATAATCAATCTTATCTCATAAGGTTTATTCATGTTAAGCATGACACTTTGTTTAAAAATTAAAATACAAAAAATCACCTCTTGTTATCAGTTATCTGCATGCCTTTTATTAAACTTCCTAAAGGTTTTCAGAAAGATTTCCATTGATTGAATTGATTGCCTTATTTTGTTTGTTACAGGTGCCTATGGCGTGGTGTTGAAATGTAAACACAAGGTAAGATCCAGTTACATATCCGAACACAAACAAGCAGCCCGTCTCTACACTACCCTGTAGTTTGAATTCTTAATATTAATGTTGATATAACAATTTAAGGTTACTTTTAACCTTTTTCACATTTATTAAAGAAGGCATGTTTCTGGGAGCTTTACTTTACTGTAAAGAGCAGGATATTGTCACAAAATAATGTTTAAATAATCACACATGCTTAAACATTTCTCTGGAAAAAAACACACCAACAGAATCAAATAAGGCATGATCGAAAAATACAATTTGTCTACCATGTAGTTATTTCCCGTCCACTTCAAAAGTTAACTGTTTCCTCTTAAAGGAAAGCATAGGGTCCCATCCCTAAAGCATCGGTCAAATACCCCTGTGTCAGACGCAAACCCCAAACCAGAGGCATGATTTGATATAACAAGACAAACTCATGTGTTTGATGAAAACTTGTGCAGTAGGCATTGGGCCCTGTGAGGCAGACGTGCAGTCACCTCCTGGTTGACTCTTGTTTGTTGATTTTCATAACCACTCAATTGGATCTGCGTCCAATGAATTTGACATGCATGTTTAGTGCCTCACATGTGCAGTAGTTGCAAGGCCTACATGCGTTTATCGTGTAATTTTCATAATTCCTACTGTTTTCACATGTCTGATGGGCGGTTTTCGTTCAATTGACGCTGTGTCAATGCACAAGGTGGCCACAACTATATATACTATTTAGTAAAAATGTCAATGTGCCTCATGTGTTTATTTTGTTGAATAAAATGTGTGGTACTTCAAAGTGAATTTATTACAGTTTTGATGTTCAAGAATGCCACCTCTTGGAGAAATTATTAAATAAAAAAAACTTATTTGAGTTTCTCCACTAATCTTGTTTGAACAAAAAAAAGAGTTATCCAAGGGAAGAAGTGCATAACGTCTCATGTAAAGGTAAATTTGTAACCATGTGACTTTCCCTTATAACATATAGGCCAAGCATTGGTCTCCATTTAGTCCATGGGCACACTGGAACACATCATTGACCAGTCACCTCTGTTTAAAAACATCTGTGGGCTTTTAATTGTATTTGTGGCATTGTGTTCGTAAGAAAAAATGAACATGTTCATTTTTCCACTTTTATAACTAAAACAATTTTTCAAAAGAAGATGCGATTGAGGCATTGTAAATTGTGGTAAATTGTGTTTCGGGAAAAGATGCATATTCATTGTAAGTTCGACATATGTTTTTGACAAAACATTCTATGAAAGCTCGAAATAAGGTTAATGTGTCCTGTTGTTATCTTGGCTTTAGAGATGAACAAGTCATGTCAGGCCAAATGGTGCATGTAAGTTTGTATCAAGACTTGTTAAACTTCTAGTCTAGTGTACAAGTCTGTTAATATTGTGGTACCAGCCTGTTTGAAACCCTAATGTGCCAATACAATTTATGTCATTGGAAGTAGGGTTCAATAGAGAAAATAAGATTGAAACCGTGATATTGGACCAAAGGATGGTGATAACATTGTGCATGCCAAGTAATAAAAGCTTTAAGCTTTAAACCACGTTTAGAACATAAAGGGTATGAACTGCATTTAACTGCAAATACCTGGTTTGCATAAACACTAGTTATTATACACACTTAGTTGCACAATGGAAACAGTACATGTCAAAGCCGGTTAATGAGTTCTTCAGTTGTAAATATTTGAATACTACAGACCACAAAGGTATTGTATACACGTATAATAATACACCTTCTGTTTTACTATCCTTTGATGATTTATTAGTTCTTGTAGTAATAAGAACATTTACCGTAGATGGGTCTATCAATAGGGAAAAAAAAAGGAAAGACATATTGGTAGTACAAGAAAATCCCAGTTACCATTACCTGATCTATGATAATTCGCACTATGGCAAGGACTTTGATGCATTTCACAAAGTCAGTACATTTCACAAAGTCAGTACATTTCACAAAGTAAGTACATTTCACAAAGTCAGGACATTTACTCATATAGTTTGGTACAGTATCAATTTTGTTTCTCAGTATTTTACAAGTAAAAAAAACTACTTTGTGATGGGTGCTGTACAATCATTAGGCATATTTACATGGCATTATTTCCGTACTATGCACCTTAATAAGTCTTTGCAGGCGTAGAGAAGAAGACTTAATGTACTGATTATTAATTTATGCAGTCAAGTATTAAATGCTGTGTTGATATTTTATTGGGAAATTAATCTGTTTATTGAACTTCGACCGTTGAACCATTATCCCCAATCAAACTGTTGTGGTTCTTCCTGCTATTGAATTTAAAGCCTAATAATTGTCTATTTTAATAATGTGCAATTCATACCTACCTGGTGTTTAATCTGAATAATGTGTGCCCGTCAGTGCGTTACTAACTTTTACTAATAATGATTTTATTGGATAGAGTATAACTAGTGTGAATGAAAAGTGAAGACCGGGTTTATAATAAATAAATGAACTAGAATTCAGGTGTCCAATAAATGATTTAAATGTAATACATAACTTTAAAATCAATGAATGTTATAATAAATATAGGTTTAAATTACTTCCATAAACAGTGTCACAGTACAGGTTTTAGATGAAGGAGATCATCACACCTTTTTGGCCACAACAAATTGATCAGTTGTTGGACTGAAAAGGCCCCAAAATATTGGAGCAAGCGAGCGCTATTGAAGTAAAATTACTATTATTCAATTTCTGATATACCGGTTATCAGAGGCGAGCGCAAAGCTCAGAATATAAAAATATATTGTTTATATGTTTGTGAAACATTTCTGCCAAACGCATTCAGCTTATTAAATGCTTCCATTTTGTTCTATTGGCTGTTAAAAGAAAAATAAACAGTCTATGTCATAAAATATCTAGGCTTAACCAAAATGAATAGAAAAAAACGCAACCCTGCTTTTTAAAGATCTGATTTGTGCAAAGTGGACCATGCGGGGCCCAGTAAAGAAATGAAAATATTATTATTTTATTGAACAATTTAAGGTGCAGCCTACAAATCTGGCAACCATCTGATCATTGTGTTGTGGCCATAGGTGTTGGGTTTCACTGAAATCCATGTAATTATAAATTAAATTTTTATGTGTTTTTCAGGAAACTGGGGAACTTGTTGCTGTGAAGAAATTCAAAGATGGCGAAGGTAAAAATATGTTAAAAGATAAAAGTCAACTTAAGTTGTATTGTTGTTGATTTGCTATGTTTATAATTGATGTACATAATCTTTGTATCTCCTTCACCTATAACAAAAGAAGCGATACAATGACAGCAAACCTTGCAGGTATATGAAAACTGTGTAACATAATTAGATAGCATGTTAACACATTGGAAAAAATGATAATTTATTGGAACAACAAGCATTGAAGCTTAATTTTTACTATTTTTTTCCCCGGTATCTTCGAAGGTTTTGTGTAAATTGTTAGTAGTGGCCTTTCGAGGAAATCAATCCACTATAGCGGTCATAATTACAACCAGGCCATATTTTCTTTAACACTGAACTGGTTAATGTTAACTAATGAAAACTTACTATTTTTATTACCGCTTTATTTATTGAAATTTAGCAATGTTTTAAATTAACAACCTTATTTCAACCTGACCTTGGGAATTACATTTAATAGATATTGCTGACAAGTACATGTATTTTTCTATCTGCCTATGTGTATCCCAATGAAATGGTAAAATGAGAGAGAACGTGCCTTACTCAACTATGCAGGGGATCCATTATTAGGGCTAATTGTATTATAAGTTTTCAATAACTCCGATAAAGATGGTCAATATCTCATGTTCCTAAGATTGCGCTATGTAACAGGTATCAAGACTGATATGTTGGACATGGCGCTAGTGTTAATTGATATCTTTATCAACAAACAAAACCTGTCAGTCAGCGTTGTCAGCCTGTGGTTATTTTACAGGTATCATAACCTAACAAGGGTTTTGTGTCACAGTGGAATTCTAGTTTATCTAAGCCTTGTTTTAGTGGATTTCCAAAAGAATGCCTGAAAATCTCACTTCCATTTATTTGACAGAACTAAATCCTAAATCTGTTTTTGCTAGTTCCAAAATATAAAAAGAAAAGTGTCAGCATTGGACCTTACATTTTTGAAAGATTATTTTGTGTATGTATTGTACCCGCTGGTGCAATTTAAAATACTCTTGAGAGAGATTGGGCTGTAATTTTTTTTAACCAATGTGAATTGCCTTTGAGGTCAGCTTTGTATGCAAATAAGTTTTTGAAAGGGTAGCCACCTTATCAAACTTCTAAAAATTGAAATAAATTTTAAGATGAAACCTCTTTATTTTAGCTTGATATCAAACAACGCCTTGGGCTATAATAGAGAGACTGGCAAGTATCTTTCCTAGGAAGAATCAGTACTTGGTGTATTTGGTAAGATCTGGAGAAAAACTCCTCAAGTGGGGATCAAACTCGGGATCTCTGTGTTCCAAACCAGAACCATATCTACAACACAATTGTGGTCCTGAATCAATCATTTTTGTGTTTTGTTTTCAAGTCAATTTTCAAAAGGGTGGCAATTTCTGTCTCTCTGTTGAAGCAGATTCTGTTAAATATGAGCTGATTTATTGACTTGAGACAAGCATTGGACAAAAAAATCATTGACCAACATAGGGACCAACGCTTATGAATTATTTAGCGATAATCTGATAGCTGGATCGCAGTGGTTGTGTTTACCTTGCATTGATTTCTCAGGGGACCTTGCTTGCCTTTTTATAGGAGTGAAGCCAAAGAAATGTGTATATTTATGCTTGAACATTTTACAGCCTTTTAATTAACTACATTGAGAAATAATTAATTTTCAGGTCGCTACAAGCAATACAAAATATTTGTAGGCATCTTAATGGTTACGGTTCTGTTGATATTAAGTCATCGGGTAAGGCAATATTTTGTGCCAGATATTTTTATAATTGTATCCTTGTGTAGAAACACTGCATAATGAAACAGCATGTTGTTTGAGGCCTATTATGTGATTTTATGTTTTAATCTTACCGTCTAAAAGTGCTTATCGATTAAACTGACCTTAAAGTAAATTAAGTGGATTCTAGAACATTTTCATTTTAAGCACATAAACTGTAATTATTTGTGTGCTTTGATGTTTGTCTGTTTGTAAATGTACTGTTTGATTGTCAAAGTACTGTAGCAATTAATGTATCAATACATGTGTCCTGTATCTTACTGAAGATTGGCATTTGTGAACGTATATCGCATTGAGATCTATGTTTACACACGAATGTAAATCAATCAGATTTATTGAATTTACCCGCAAACCATTGATAGAAATAATAAGCAGATTATCTGCTGATTAATGGCTGTTCCCTCTGACCGGCGTATTGGATAATTAAACTCGTACGAATTATGAACAAAAATAGCCTTACTGCAGATCAGAATATCGGTCATGACTGTTAGAATAAATACCGAATATTGGAACCTATCAATGAATTAATTAAATTTGTCAATGTATATCGGTTCATCATATTTCTCATTGGCTACATTCCACTTTGAATGTTGCCCATTTATCAGTGTAATCTATGCTGAAAGCAAATAACTCACCGCTGGGGACCATTTTCACTGAATTTACTGCCAATAAAAGTCTTTTCATTGACCATTTATTAAATTCATAGTTTGCAAGATGGATCAATAGATGACCATAAAGACTTGTTTCCATAACTGAGGATTTACAATTTGTAACATTGTGCAACTATATTCCATCACTATTAAAGCATAACATTTATGTTTTGAATTGGTCTTTTGCCACCCTCACATTTCAATTCTGTTTGCTTTTTTTATTATTGAAATATTAAAATAAAGAGTTTTGTTTGGCACAGAATTATTTTGTAGAGACATATCCAGTATACTGTGGGTTTTGTTTTCTTTATCGGTACATGTAATATTTTACCAATATTGACAAATATTTTTTGTATTATGGTCATGGTAAATGGACGGTACATATATAACTGACTGCTCTTGTCGCATGAAAGTGTGTTGCTGAAGTGTTTAACAACTGTCTGTTATGAAACATCATAAAACTGCTGACAACCAAGTGTTATTTGTTTACAGAAAATAAAACCAATTTCACAAGTATCCTTGGTACATAAAATTTAACAGGAAACGAAGTTGGAGTCAATTTATTACATTTCATTTAAAGAAGTTAAATGTTTACTGTAAATGCTCAAACTTTATTTTATCATTATTTGAGTCACATAGTTCATGTACACAATTGTTATGAAGCGGTTTCCCATCATTTTATGACAAGTTCAGTCATATGCTTTTATTTGTTGTAACTATCATGGTCTTTGTTTGACGTAGGAAATGTTGTATCCAATCGGTTTATTTGGACATAAGTATTGAGTTAGTTTCATGTTCCATCGACTTTTCAGACTTGATTTTACTTGATGGTTCATGGTAAATTTGCCTTTTGATTTCAAACAAAAAGAATTTACGGAGATAATTTTTGTCTGGCGATAAAGCTACTTTGTATGAACTTGTGTTGACTGAAAGTATAGCAGGTTAAACCCATTTAAGACTTATCAAAATAAAGTAAATACTAGATGTGGGTTTTGTTGGGTTTTCAACAAATTAACTGTTAAGAATGATTGCTTTAATCGATAGGGAATCAGATTGCATTGAGGAAGGACACTTGAATTGAAAGAGCTTTTCGAAATGTAAAAGCACTTAGTCTTACATTTGGAATTAATGTAAATGAGGGATAATATAGTGAAATATTCACCAGTATTTTAGTCTATCAATTTGTTACAATTGCATGCTACAAAGATGGTTGAAAATTGTATCTTATTTTTATTCGATTTCCCCCCAAAAAAATTATTATCTTTAAAAAAAAGTTAGTACTGATTGTAGTATAGTAACTAAGATAATTTTGTAGTCGAAACATGTATATTTAGGGTAAATATGGCAAACATTTAATATAAGCACTAAGTATAACTACCAGTGAATGAAAATATTCAATACACACATATATATCTTTAATTAATTTGTGTTCCAAAAGACAGAACATTTAGACAAAATGTTAATTCACAATATTTTGTGCTCTCATATTATGCTGAATTTAGAAGTTAAAAATTGTTGACAGAACTGTCAAAGTTACAAACAAACTCTTGATGTATCGCCATGCATTGGTGTGCAGTAATAAAGCATTATTCTCACAGTAAATGTTCATGCTGTACAATTATGTACATCTTTACAATTATGTTTAAATATGATTGGTTTAAAAAGCTATTAAGGTCAAGTTTAGAAGCCCGGCCAAGATACATTATCAATATTTTAATATCACAAATCTTTAAATGGTTGTGTAAAGAATACTTAAATATCAAGGGTGATTAGCCTGCACTTCAAGTCACTAAAAGCACTTCTTGTCTTTAACATAAAAATGCATGCAATATTTTTTCATTTTATTTTTTTGTAATGTTGTTTTCATAAAACAATTAAAAAAACTATAATTTGATAAAGTCAATTTAGGCAGATCATTCATAACCTGGTTTGGTGTCTTTACAGCTTACACATGAAGTTAAAAATCCAACATGAAAGATACATCATCCATTTACCATAAATTCTTTTAAAAATAAATCAAGATATTTGCAACTTGAATTTAAGTAAATTTACTTAAGGCAATTTCTACCCCATACCAAACCATTATATGCATCAATTTTATACAATGATGAGATTTTCGACAAACATTTATTTTAGCCATTATACAAATTTACCATCTTCAACAATCTTTTGGTTCTATTTCTGCAATTTAGATGTTTCCTTTCTTGTTGTAAATTGTTTTCGATTAAAATCACTAAAATGCTTAACATTTCATTTCCATACAGTTTGGAGTTTTCAAGCTCAATTTTTACTACCCATGTATAAGCCTTTTTTGAACTTCCAGTCCTAATAACACTGCTATCAAATAACAGTCCAATTAAAATAATAGTCTTTATCTGAAACCACCATTTAAAAGAGTACACAAATTGTCAACAAAAACTTGCTGAATTAGACCCATCAGAATAATCAATACACTCGAAAGTTTAAATAGTATTTTATGCTAATATATTTGTTTGCATTTTGTTGTTTAAAGGTCAATTTTAACACTTTTAAAAACTTTATAATATTAAAAATAATTGTTTGAGATGCCGAATAAAACTATTTGCAATAATTAAGCGTTACGCCTTATGCCATAAATCACCGGGTAAATCTTCCAATAACGCACTGTTTTCTATAAGCTGGACTGACTTACCTCCCTTGCTGTGACGTCACACATGTACATCCGCTATGTTTAACACCGTTATTTCTGCCGAGACGATCAACTGCATTGCTATTACATCAATACTTTTATGTAAAATTATGGATTTTTCTGACGAATCTGATCATTATGAAGATGAACTGCATGAAAATAGACCGTATATGTAGAGTACACGCAATTTTATCAATTAAAAAAATCATATTTAGAACAGACTCCTTTTCCCAAAATGGCTGCAAATCCCTGAAATGTTCGTTATAAGATTTTTCATCATCTTTCCAAATTATTGTATTCTTCATTTGAAAATAAATACAAGTAAAAAAAAAGGTATTATTATAACACATACTTTAACTTATAACAATAATTCTAATCATTTGCATCCATCGATGTAATTACCTTGATGCTCTAGCTGTTCATCGCGCATGTTTTTGTTCTAGTTCGTAATCTTTTCCACTTATGCATAGTGCAAATGTAAAGTTCAATAAAATTGTCAGAAGACAAAAAACACACTACCGTATTTTTCGGGGTATAAGACGGGACTTTTTTCCGAAGCGTCTTATTTATGGACAAAAATGAAAAACAGAATATCCGATTTTTTGCAAAAATGCGCGACTGATAATCATTAGCGGCAATTTGATTGCCTCTGAATTACCCCCGTGTCACTATAAATCGATAATTTAATTAGTGTATTGCAGTTTTATGGCTTTGTTATACCTGCCACACTAATCCTTATGTGTATTACCCCACGATACAATCGTGGACGAGTGGTCAGTTAGGCCTACTTAAGAGACTGGTGATTGCAACCGGGTGTAATCCTCCTGACAATCTTGCTTTTCATGCCTTATATTATCAAAATATTTTTTGACACAGAAAGCGTTTAAAAAAATTAATTTTGAATTTATTAAATATATTACAAATATAAAAATTAATGTCTTGTTGAATTCCACAATAAGAATAACAATTTGTAATCCACAGTCCTTATGTATATTTCGTTTTCTTTCCTTTGTTCCGACAATAAGCGCACAAAAATTATGCGGTAATGTACAACATCACGCTAAACGCATGGAAAGAGTGCGTGTACTGATTTTTGGATACAAACTTGGTAGCGCAGAGAACGTTGAGATCTGTTGATTTCGGTTAAAAGTTTAATTGGTCTTTTAAACACAATTATATCACGAATAATTTGAAATGGACATTTCCTCTAAATTAATTTCAAATCAAACACGACGTATCGTTTTCGTTACGGTCTAAATTATGTGGTACAATAATACGATTAATAAGACAATTTGCAATCGCAAACGGTTTGTTATTAAAGTGATTGTTTGTAGAACAATTCGGGATTGTTAGCAGATATAAAAGGAATATGTCTCCTTTTCCAAATTTCAACATGTATTTCACACCCAGACTCCATGCAGTTTTCAGATCATAATCTCTGTGATTTATTACTCGAACTTGTTAGTTTCTGAACACGTGTGCTACTGAAAATAGCCATCGGGATTGTGTTTTATGTCCCAAACAAGCACACAGTGGCTACGACCCGTGGTTTGATCACCAAAAGTAAGATAAGCACGTGCACTATTAAATATTATGTTGGTCAGTACAAACCCTCTACCGAAAACCGCCGACTGCGTCTTTGTTTTATTACCCAATCAAGCCCTGAACATCCAATATCCTGTGTATTACGACACACAAACTTTAGATAAGCACGTGTCGTCTGTCAAAACAATAATTGTATAGGTCAGTAAACATATCAAAGTAGCTCACACAGTTAAGTCCCGTATATGATCTCGGAAACTAGACTTGCTTAAAACATTTAAAATAACGATATTTATTTTCAAACGAATTTTAAAAACAAATGAGAACCATCCGACATACACCATACACAGACGACACAAAATAAAAATAATTTTGACAATTTAAATACAAACAAATGTTTAAATACAGAATATGACTTGTACATTTTATGATATCTTTAATATAATTAAGTTGTTTATTGGTCGTTGCAAAAGAATATGAATTGTACACGATCCTTTTTGTGTGCAATAAGTATACAGTACAATAATTGTTTCAATAATAAGCGAACTAAAAGAGTGTAACGATAACGATACAGCGTGTTTGATTTTTATTTTATTCAAAGGAATTGTCAATGGGAAATAATTTGCGAGATACCCCGGTACTTTGGTTGAAATTCGCTAAGAATTTTTTTATTGAAATTAAAAGATCCAAATGTTGTCAGCGCTTCGATTTTTTTCTTTGTTCCAAATAAAAACACCCAAACCACTTTTCGCAGGCTTTTTATCAGGAAATAGGAAAATTCACAAAATACCCATGTACATGTGCAATATTTATTTGTCGCAACAGAACAAGCACTGTACAACACGCGCGCATAACGCGTCAGGTGATTTACAGAATGTTGAATGCCTTCGTCCTGATAAGGCGCTTATTTCATCAAATCTTTAAAATTAAACATATGCCGAATGCGTTTGATACTTTAGAAAAAATGGAGAAAGTTTGTGTTTATGAATTTGAGGAATGTTTTCGTCAAGATTTACCAGAATTTGATGTTAACAATGGAAATCGGCCATATACGGGATTATCATTGTTTTGACAGATGACATCCGATGGTAATTGTATGAAGTATGCAGTGAAGCTGACGAAATGTTAACACAATCGTGCAGAAGTAAATATATCAGCGTTTTATCTGTATCTGCTTAACCAGTGAAAAAAAAATTCACGAAAATATCAATAAAAACAGAAAAATAAAACCCGAATTCTGAACTATCGCTTATCTTCTAGAGCGGACGCGAAAATGCTTGTTCAGCTGTGACGTCACACAGCAGGGGAGAACAGGGGAGATAAGCGAATCAACGCTTTGCGAGTTGTAACGATCATAAAAGTCAACAAAATCATCTTTTTTATGTTAAACACAACACTAAAACATTATTTACCCAATAATTTAATCATATTTCAATGTAAATAGCATTAAATATATTGACTTTGGATTTTCTTTGAAATTGACCTTTAATACGGGTGTCCTTGAAACCAAATATATATTTTTGCACTGATTTTGATTAGTGTAGAAAGGTTCGCTAAGTTCACAAAACTGTTCCATAAATTAAGCCAAGTTTGACATTTTTCTGATAAAAACTATTGCAAGCATTGTTAATGTATATCCATGCAACAAAAGACCTAATCAATCTACTCAAAATTATTATCAAATAAGTGTCATATGAAAATGTTGATGCATTGATGTTACAAATAAACTTGATAATAAACTATTTAAAATGTGCACATTAGCCCTACAAACAATAAACATTAGCACATCAAATGATAAAAAAAAAAAAAAACTTTTCTCGCAAGCAAAAGTATTGCAGAAAGAAAAGAAAATATAGCATACTGAAACAGAAATTAATGTTCTGAAATATTTAAGGATGAAATTAGGGTTTCAATATATCAAAGAAATACTTACTGTTGTGTTTAAAAAAAAAAATCATTCATCTAAAACTTCAAAAGCATGAAAGATATGCACATGTTTGTATGTCTGTATATCATGAACTTGTTCTCAGCTAAGTTTGAAGGGATCTTTAATTTACATCAAAATCAGAAGGGAAATAGCAAAAAAAACTTTGTTCATTGGACACTTATTCACAGTTCATCAATCATAGAAATAATATCACGCATATTGACAAATCTCCCATGTTTATTCGCATTTAATTAATTCTCACTAGTGATAAATCTTCACAGGAAATTATTGTTGACTGTAATTTCATGTTCAGTACAATGAAGTTCTTTGCAATGTATAACGTGCACCAGATTTTTATGCCAAAGTGAAAGAAAATAAGTTTAACTAAAATGCCATTTTTTTAATACAAATTATGTTTATCCGAAAAATAGTGCTTAGTCTTTTTTTTTCATTATTAATATTAAGTGTGATGTTTCTTAACAATAAACTGTAACAAACTTTTGATTTGCATGACTTCTTTACAATTATTGAAATTCTGGGATAAAAAACGGAACATTATACACTGAATGGTACTCTGTGTAGTGGATTTACATAATTTTATAACCAATAGTCATTGATCCACAAGGCAGACTAAAAGTAAAAATTTTAAATGTCTGATGTGGAAATTCAATGCCCCACTTGTCCGACATGAATAATTTCATTTTCGGGCAAGTTAATTGTTCATGTGTATTTGTCCATGGATAAGCACAATTTAAGTGCATGCAATGATGTGTAGTGGAAGTTATTATCATATTCTTGTTCTTATAGATTTAAATAAAAATTTGTGTTGGTTTTATCATTAAATTAAAACAAACATTAGAGCGGCCTAGGATGAATTTAACTATAGGGATTTAACTAAAGTTGAATAGCAGGGCATGTCTCTCTTCCATTTTTGTGCCCCATCCTTTTAAAATATGTCCCACCCTTTTTATTCAACTGCCATAATAGCGTGTCGGGCTCAAAATGTTGTTGTACATGATTGGATTTCAAAATAAATTAGCACAATTGATCAACATATCAAGATGATGTGTCGCATGCAACAACCATATTGCTGACTTGGAGTTTTTTCTTTTTCCTTATATGTATCTAGTGAAAGTACATGTTTGTGTCCGGCTTATAACCTTGTCGTGCATCATGCGATTTCAAAATAAATTAGCACAAATGATCATCAAGTCAACATGTAGCATGCAAAACCATGTTGCTCGCTTTAAGGTCAAGGTCACAGTGGACATGAAGTTTGTTCATATTCTTTATATGTATACATAGAAGGTACAGGTTTGTGTATGGCCCGTAACTTTGTTGTGAACAAAAAGGGATTTTCAAAATAGATTTGCAAACATGATCATTATATCAAGAGGACATGACGAATGCAAAACCATGTCGCTCGCTTCAAGGTCAATGTCTGAGTGGACACTTGAAGTTTTTGCATAATTATTCCCTATATGTATTAAGTGAAATTTCATATTTATGACCGTACATTAACCCTTTGAGTGCTGGAACCGGATTTTGAAGGCCTTTGCAAACAGTTTGGATCCAGATGAGACGCCACAGAACGTGGCGTCTCATCAGGATCCAAACTGTTTGCTATTCTGATAGTATTCTTTGAAAAAAATCAAAGAAAATGCTGATTTTAGAAATTCAGCAGACGACATTTTAGCAGACGACAAATTTCCCAGCATGCAAAGGGTTAACTTTGTTGTGCATGATGGGATTTCAAAATATATTGGCACAAATTATCATCATATCAAGACAATGTGTTGCGTTCAAAACCATGTCACTTGCTTACAGGGATTTGTTCACAGTTTGTCAAAATGAGAATTTTCAAAAAATTTGTCAGGGATTCAAAAAGTAAATGAACAATATACCTCCGTGAGAGAAATAACACAAATGACTGAGACTCATACTGAAAATACATTACCGTTTACTAATAATAATCGTTAAAAATGGATAAAATTATGAAGCATTACAAACGCTAAGCGATTGAATAATTTAGAGAGTTCTGTTTGTATTTTGTGACCATACATGGATTGCTTATGTAAAGTATCAAATAAATCAATATTGATAGCAGCATGGATGGCCGAGTGGTTTCGGCGCTAGACTTTTACTCCAAGGGTCAGTGGTTCGAGCCCAGGTGGGGATAACTTGTTTTCTTTCTTTAATTTTATTCTTGTTTTATATTGGAGATTTTAAGTTCCGATGTTTACATAAATTTATCAATTTAAAGCATTTAATGAAAAACTTCAAAACATGCCAAAATCTGTGAACAAGTCCCTTTAAATGTCGATTTCCTAGTGGGCACTTGCAGTTTTTGCATATTCTTTATTTTTCCAATAACATTGTCTTAAATATGGAATTTGGAAATAAATTGGCACAAGTAACCATAATATCTTGACGATGTGTAGCGTGAAACAGCCATTTTGGTTTCCGTAAAGGGCAATGTCTCATACGGGATATAGGCTTTATGTTTGACAACAGTTACAATAGACTGGTACATACATACTGAAATAATAGTAAAATTCAGTATTAATTTATGTTTACATCATTGAATTTAAGAACTTAAGTGAAAAGAGCAAATTCAAATAAATTTAAATGTACAAAGTTTACCATTCATTACAATAATTCACAAAAGAGATCACTGGGCTCCCACCTCCATTGGCATTTTCATGCCCCCGGTAGGGTGGCATATAGCAGTTGAACTGTCCGTCAGTCTGTCAGTCTGTGCGTCCGAAAACTTTTACATTGGCCATATTGAAGACTTGATATTTGGCATGCATGTATATCGTATGGAGCTGCACATTTTGAGTGGTGAAAGGTCAAGGTCATCCTTCAAGGTGAAAGGTAAAAAAAAAAATCAAAGCGGTGCAGTCGGGGCATTGTGTTTCTGACAAACACATCCCTTGTTTTAGTCTGTCTTAATCATTAGACGAAAGCAGTAATTTTGTAGGCAGTGCAGACTAGTGGATTTTTGCTTTGTGCAGACCTCAGAAGAATAAAAAACTTTGGTATTTCTAAACCCCTGTAAAAATATATAAGACCTGTTAATATGGCGCACTTTATCAAGGCTTTGTCATTATTTTCATTATTATCACAATTTTATTTGTTTCAGAAAACGAAGATGTGCGCCGTACCACGCTTCGAGAACTCAAAATGCTGCGCTCTCTCAAACAAGAGAACATCGTGGAGCTTAGAGAGGCGTTTAGGCGCAAGGGAAAACTATACCTAGTCTTTGAATATGTCGAAAGGGTAAGCAAATTGAGTGTGACAAGAAATTGATCAAGTTCATTTACATATATCACCAAANCCCCCCCCCATCTCATTTTTAAATTATTTTAAATGTTCAAATATGTGTTTAAAAATGGCATTTTCAATGAAAATAATTTGGAGTCTAATAACACACCAACAAGATAATTTACTAAAAAAAAGCAGCATGTTTAGGAATTTTCTGAAAAAAGTTCTCTTGCATCATTTGGTATTTAGTAAAAGTCAGTTACTTTTCACTAAGTTTCCATTTACCAAACTGATGTGGTTTGTGTTACCATGACATAAACAACTCTTAAAGATTTCATTTAGAGAGCTTCCCAAGATCAGACTGATATGTTGATTAAGTCATTGATTTGTCCAGTTTTATAGCTTCAAGTTGCGAACATCACCTTCATGTTGTTGTTTTTTCTGTGATAAAATCATCATTGCATGGCTAATAAGATGCCAAGATGTGGAATTGTGTTAATTGTCTGTGGGCGTGCTGGTTTCTGAAACATAAACATACACTTGCATCTTTCTGTTTTCTTGATTAAATACCGAACAAGACTTTCCATTGAAGACATATTCAAATTAAATTCTGATTAAAATGATTAGTTTATCTAGATAAAAGCATTATATGCAAATGCAGCTTTTGTTCATAGCCCTACATAAAATTGTGGAATATTTTTGTGTCAATAAATATTCATGTCGCAACGCAATAAATAAATTTACATTTTCTGAACTGATCAGTCTGAAGATCTTGATCAATTAGACTGATTTTTATGCCCCCAAAGGTGGGCATATAGTGATCGCACTATCCGTCTGTCTGTCTGAAACTCCGTCACACTTTGCGTTTAGGTTTCGAAAAATGGGGAAAAACCCTATAATTATAATAGCAAAAAGGGGAACAACTTTGAGGACAAAAGTTCAATGGGCATAAGGTCCCCATCTTTGAGGACAAAAGCTCAATAGGCATAAGGTCCCCAACTTTGATGACAAAAGCTCAATGGACATAAGGTCCCCAACTTTGAGGTTAAAAGCTAAATATGCATAAGGTCCCCAACTTTGAGGACAAAAGCTCAAAAGGCATAAGGTCCCCGACTTTGAGGACAAAAGCTCAATAGGCGTAAGGTCCCCAACTTTGAGGACAAAAGCTCAATGGGCATAATGTCCCCAACTTTGAGAACAAAAGCTCAATGGACATAAAGTCCCCCACTTTGAGGACAAAAGCTCAATGGACATAAGGTCCCCAACTTTGAGGACAAAAGCTCAATGGGCAAAAGGTCCCCAACTTTGAGGAAAAAAGCTCAATATTTATAAGGTTCCCAACTTTGAGGACAAAGCTCAATGGACATAAGGTCCCCAACTTTGAGGACAAAAGCTCAAGTGACATAAGGTCCCCAACTTTGAGGACAAAAGCTCAATGGACATAAGGTCCCCAACTTTGAGGACAAAAGCTCAATGGACATAAGGTCCCCAACTTTGAGGACAAAAGCCCAATAGGCAGAAGGTCCCCAACTTTGAGGACAAACGCTTAATGGACATAAGGTCCCCAACTTTGAGGAAAAGCTCAATGGACATAAGGTCCCCAACTTTGAGGGCAAAAGCTCAATGGACATATGGTCCCCAACTTTGAGGACAAAAGCTCAATGGACATTAGGTCCCTAACTTTGAGGACAAAAGCTCAATAGGGATAAGGTCCCCAACTTTGAGGACAAAAGCTCAATGGGCATAAGGTCCCCAACTTTGAGGACAAAAGCTCAATGGACATTAGGTCCTCAACTTTGAGGACAAAAGCTCAATGGGCATAAGATCCCTAATTTTGAGGACAAAAGCTCAATTGACATATTAATGTACCCAATTTCGAGGACAAAAGCTCAATGGGCATAAGGTCCCCAATGTTGAGGACAAAAGCTCAATGGGCATAAGGTCCCCAACTTTGAGGACAAAAGCTCATTGGGCATAAGGTCCCCAACTTTGAGGACAAAAGCTCAATGGGCAT
>VMBQ01002115.1:115012-148505 GCA_007657795.1 Dreissena rostriformis | reverse complement strand
CGCGATACAATTAATTCAATGAGCAATTGATTACAAACGTTAATTGGCCGGGTTAGGAATCGAACCCAAGGGCCTCTATAGTCCAGCGCACTTCCAACTGAGCTTGCCGGCCCGTCTTAATTGAAAATAATATTTGTTTACGTATTTAAGGGCTTTTACAATTAAAGTGCTCTAAAACAAGATATGATTCTGGATATTATTTTGTCTGTTAGCTTTTTTTTTAAATATAAAATATTGCCATTTTGAAAATAAAACCAAATGTGCAAGTTATGAAGGTTTTGGGCAAATGTACATTTTCTCAATGTTTTTATTTTATTTTTTAAGCATGCCATTAACAAACAAGATTTATCAATAGGCGTATTATAATTTACAAAAAAAGGCTAACATGGCAATTTAAACGGTCATGCTTGTTACAATTGTTAACGGTTTGAATACCTTTCTAAGTGATGACATCGATCAGCTGTTTTATTTATTGAGAATAATAAGAATAGTTGCACATCGCTTACATCTCGTATGAGAATTAACTATCACATGTGCAAACGAGTATTAGATACCAATTGACTTTATCAAATAAATATTGTTTGTGTATAATGTTAATCGTATTTACATTCTATATTATTGTATTACATTTTGAATTACAATTCTATAAGGTAAATGTTTAGTTTCACTTTTGTGTTTTTTGAATTAGTTAAAACAAACTATGGGGTTGTGTCTTGTATAACATAGGTAATTGCACACTTGGCTTTAATAAAAAAAGTATTAGATGGTAACAAGAATGTATCTCCTTATAATAATTCTGGGCTTTCAGTAGTCATATACTTGGCAAGTACATGCTTTCATGTACAAATCGATTTTACTTGATAGCAGATCGAACTACTTACCAGCTCATCGAACAGCTTATTCGTTTAGTTTTCTATTTATAATAATTTATGTCTGTGAAAACTTGTGAAAACGTGATGTAGTATATCGGCATGATATTCGTGAATATTGCGCCTATACCAAGCGTTTAAATCATTATAAAATTTCATAAAAATGAGGTTTTCAGAGAAACTGGTGTTTTTTTTTCGGTGTTATTTATTACGGGATACAATTTGCACATTAACACTTTTGTCTGAAAATGGGAATGAGCGAATGTTAATGATTCATTTTATCCCGTATAAACATTGTTATATTTGTTAATCGTTACACAAAAAATGTCTTTGTTTTTTTCGCGTATTTTTCAAATATCGTGTTATATGTATCTCCGTGTCCTTACTTGACGATATCGGGCAGTTATACTACTATCTACAAGTAAGTAAAACGTGTAGGGTAATTTGCAATCATATATAGAATAATATCTCATGTAGTTAATTCTAACTGTTGCAGGTACTCATTTCTATCAAGAAATGCAAAAAATATAAACAAACATAACACGTAACACTTGAGAAATGAATGCACCGCCATCAAGGTGGATAATAAAAAGCGGAAATTCGTTGGAAGAATGAAGTCCAACAAAGCTAATGTTGTTCTTTATACGATGTTGAATCCCCATGCAATGTATAATTAATTCGATTACATGTTTCTGTTTTCACCTCGTTTGCATGGTATCAGCTGTGATTAGATTGGGCATTACAACATATTATCTGAATATTTGTATTAAACCCAGGCTCATCCCGATATTTGTCGCTCATTTTTTAAACTCCTGAATCCTCACAATTGATTTGCTGAGGGTAAAATTAATAACTTGAGGTGGATTTGGACAAGCTGAAAACATCATAAAAAAGCAAATCAGAATGAATTGTATGTTTAACTTGAAGACATACATTGTTTTCAGCCTCAATGTTTAACCAAGCTTATAATTGTATGATCTGTGCAGTTATTATATCATTTATTACGACAACGAATTAATTGGTGTCTTTAATATATTTAAGGTATGCATCTCTGTCTATCGGTCTACCGTTACAACTCTTATCATTATTTTCCATCATTTCCCTAACCTGTCTCAGCAAGTTTTGAGTGCTTCAAATAAGACTGCAATCAGCTGATAAGGGTCACCAAAGTGTTTACACATCATGTCCAAGGTACCCTGCCAATACACAGAAGTATTTAATAATTTAGAAGGTGGGTGTGGTTGTTTAATTCAAAGAAATATTTAACATTGCCTGAAATATGTTTTTGTTTGAAATAGCGAGAAAAAGAAAAAACACGCAGTTCGTCCCAGAAACGCCCAAAATATGGGAATTATGCTGTCTTTTCACAAGGTTGCACTCTTAGAATAACGTGTTCTCTTGGCTAATAATACATGATGACTTCATTGAAAATACCCTATGCTTATCAATTAACGTTTGAAGGCGTTAATTGGACTGAAGTTTTTATGATGTTGCAGATATTGGGCAAATAAAACAATCCAACTGGTAATAAACAACAAAACGGTTAAGGATATTTAGTTTCTTAAAATGTAATAAACTTCACATGTTGGATGATCATTAATTTTATTATCTTAAATTAAACACAGTCAGATACCCTAATTACATAGCATGCAATATAATCAATATAACTTCGTGACATGCGTTTTGTTTAGATATGTAGTTCTTGCGGCAACTTTGGCAACCGACTACCTGGAAAAGGTTCAATAGGTACGTAATAACTTTATGCTGGGGAACACAAAAATATTTCTGCACCTACATCATAATGATTGTGTACTCTTAAATGCGTACTAACTGCAACATACATGCATTAATTACACATTCGATCGCTTTAAAACATATTGCTTGCACACATCATTAATTAAAAGATAAATTCGTTTTAAAGATATTCTTCGGAACACAAGACGAACGCCGACAACAGAACATACTATGGAAAAATAATCAACTATAATATTATTTGTCTTCACTAGGGCTGCAATGTAAAAAAAGCAATGAACATATGCTCGATATGAACGCAATATGTTAATATAGTCAACATCTGAAACAACAATAAATATAACAATTTCAAAATTACTCTGTGTCAATGTTAATTGAATGCAATTGGTGAATGATTCGTGCGATAAAACATTTTCTTGGTAAAACCGGTTTTATAACTGAACACTTTTGAAGGTCAAGGAGCGTTACGACACGGTTAAACATGTTCCACATCGTGATTCCTAGCAGAGAAACTCTATTTCCTCAACGAAGTTCAATTGTTATAAGGTCGTAGCAAGTTATTATTGCACTTTGATGGGAAATATTTTGAATGCCCAAAATACTATGATTGAACACGACAAGATGACGTGTGTGGTGTCTCTCCTGAACGATTTATCATGGTAGCACAAACACTTTTTGTTTCATCACGCTATGCCTCTAGTCATTGCAATGTTACACACGAATTGAAGCGTACTAAAGCGTTGAATGGTTTTAAAGTTATAGAAACGTATTAAGTTCGTATACCATACCATTACCATAATATGTCAATTTATCATTTTGTCAAATTTAACCCATTTTGCGAAAAAACATTAATTTGGTTTTTTTGAAGTGTTTGTATTTATTCCCCAAGAATAACAACCAATTAAGTAGTATCCAAATGGATCTATAACTCTTCCGATAATTTTCTTACAATAATACTGTCAACCGCAAATTACAATACAATTACGGTCATCTGAATTGATTCTGTTTTTATAAGGAATATACACATAGTAGAATAAAGCTGGGGCCACCGCCTTGGAACGGTCAATGCTAAGCACTGGGGGTTTAAACCGGTTATAGAGCGCTCAACCTCACACTTGGCCCAGAAATATTCATGATACATAAAAGTGTAAATAAAATTTAACCTCATAGCCTTGTAACTCAAATTAAACAGTAATAAAAGGGAATTAAAACGCATTCAATGTAATTACTATTTAATTACTCAATGGTAGGAAGGAGACCAGAGCAACAGAGTTACAACTTTTTGAGGCACGATGAAATGAAATTAATTACACGCATCAACTACATCCCTTCTTTTTACAAAAAGATTTAAGAATATATCATCATATAGTTAATAGTTCAGATCATCATCGCGCACCTACAGGAAGAAGTAGCAATATTGGGTGTAAAAGATCCAAATTACCTACTTGATTGTTTATGTGACAGTTATATACTTAAATGCAAATGAAAATGATTGTTATACCTAAAAAGAATAACCGTATAGACTGAGGCGATAATTTATCAAAATGAAAATTATACTAGCAATGATCAAAAAATGGGAGCTGCGTGATATATACACGCGTATATTATTCAAAATAAATAAAACGAAGCTTAAAATAAATCGATCAAGAAACTACCATCAGAGAAAAAAATATATTAATAAAGTTGAACGATATAAACTCGAGTACATGTACCTATCATGTAGCCAAAACTGTGTAAGTTGTTCGGAGCGATGACGTATTTAGGAGCGAAGGCACGATGACGTCACCAGTAACAAAATTAAGCATTATTAAAGTAGCTGTACTTAATAATGGAATTACCCCCGGATTAAATATTATTATTATACAAGCCAACTATTTTAGTGTTCAGGTCATATTAGAAAATCTTATCAATATATGTTCGACATCTGCCAAAGTCCACAATAGTGTAATCATCAGCATAGAATATCTTGATTTTAATTATAGTCGACATTTAAAGGGCATACAATTAGATTAGAAATGTGCACAAACCATGAAAAAAAAATATATTTAACAGGAAATAGTTTGGTTTTGGTAGCATTGTTATTTATCTATCAAGTCGAAATGATATAATATATAGAATTGCTCTGAGAATATGTAAATTATTATATGGTTACATAGGCAAAATGGAACTCGATAAACGTTATATGGAGATAAATAAATGTCCGTTAGTCTTTTATTTAAGGCAAATGCCAAATTGCTTTTACAATTCAAGGTAATGCATGCAATCAATTCGCCATAACGTTCGTAAACAGTAAACGCTGATCAATGTTGGGACACCGCATTGGAATACAAATCGAACATTTACTGAAAACATCAAATAGTATGTATAATACTGGGGTTCGAAATAGAACCCTAGTTGTACAATTGAAGCAATTCAAAGTTACTAACTTGGCCAGTAAAACAGAAGGTGCCCCCCCTCGTTATGTAATCCCTTAATATCCTATGTAACATTGAAACAATTGTGGTTCACATGAAATTGTGTGAATATCATATACGAGTATCCAATACGAAACCATCCGATTTTAATGATAGATAATTCATTAACCGGTGAATGTATTTAAATAAAAGCAAGGGACATCAGTATCCTGTACATATTTCCGTACTATGCAGCAGTTTTTCATGAACAACTAATGGTAATTCTCTTTATTAGTAAACAATGGACAATGGAGATATGCTAATTGCAAATACAGTTTATGCAGCATGCCAAATATTTCCTGGTGCACTATTTATCTAATCGCAAAATCCACTATTCTCTGTTCAACGAAAACATTTGTCATCCTTGCATGTCAAATCCAATTTTCTGCATCAGCTCTTTCCCGATAAACATATTTAAACATGCAGGCACAAGCACTCATGAGTTTGAACTAAGCACGAATTTCTGAGCTGAAGGGAACTTTTGAAAGGCGGGACTCTCTCCCGGGACGCCCCGTAATTCTGCACTGAACGCAATTAACACAGAATAAAGCTTGCTGTCTAAACTGAAACACCAGACGGTTGTCCGACATATGTATAATACAAGCAAATACTGTTTTGAAGAAACATCTGTTAATAAATACGTTGAATGATAAAACTCGGGCGGTTATACATAACCCTTAATAGATAAATAATTATGTAGACAATGCTTTCGCCGTCCCATTATGACGTATAAAACAGACACTGTCAAAAAAGCCCGGACTTTCAGAATAACCATCTGTCAGTTTATTCAGTGAACAAGTACATAACGGCAACATCAAGGTAAGTTAAATACCATGTAGATATAATATAAGCCACAAAATATTATATGGAGTAAGTATGCATGCTATGTTGATTTTCTTAATTGAAGTCTTTACCAAATGTTGAGGATTTTGACTACGTCACACCAGGATCTCAACTGAGGCACCATTTTGATCTACAATAACTTTATTATACTCAGTCATTCATACATATATCGCTTGTAAAAAGGTGTTGGTCGCAGCAAAAAGAGATCATAATATCTTAATAAGCACGGTAAGAATAATTTAAATAATTGTCGTGTTAATATATCGTTTATATCTGAAAGACTATAACACCACTTGATTTAGATACAACAAACATATGGCGATAATCTTCGTGCACAAGCATTCCGAGAAAATGTTAAGATATATATAAAGGAGAATGATTAGAATACGTGTATTACAGAAATAACTGACAAAGTTAACATAATGTTAAACACCTTCAGGGGTTAAATATTTTAACTAAGAAACCAATCATGTAAAGATAACATGTATACTTCCATCCCCAAGAATATTTAAAAACTTTAAATAATTTCAACCGTTTGACATCGATGATGCAGCATTTCAATTCCTAAATTCATCGGACTAATAGATAAGCTTCGATTTGTGTTTATCATATATTTTGAAAACTTCGGTAAATTCTACATACCTAGCTCGCCAACCTTTAACTGACACTTAATGTAATGGATTTTAAAATACAGCTACCATTTTTATAATATTAGTTTTTCGTACTGTAAATGTGTAAAATTGAAAAGAAAATACTGCTGTAATTTAAAAAGTGCAAGAACAATACCGAGAAACAATGAAGGAGGCGATTCAGTCGTGGCATTTAATGCCAATAGAATTAACAAGTATCCGATCGCGGCGGACATGAAACAGTCGCTTAGTACCACAAGTCTAACTATGTTAAAGGCTTTTTAATTTAAATTATGAATATACATGTATATATATAGACTCAATGTATACATACGAAAAACGTCAGGTTTATGGCACGTTATTCCATGTTTATTATAAAAGAAAATAAAGTTAGGTCTGCAACTCCCAACTCCGTTTATCTCGCATGTTGGGCGTTTCATACGAGCGTTGGCAAGGATTTAATGAAGCGTTCAGTCGGAATGGTGGGTAGAATTAGGTAATGCGAATATTTCCAAAGATTATATGACATCTTTGTGTATTGAATTAAAGCTTTTTGATCGGTATTTTCCGTTATACTTTCCTGTACGTGAATCACATCTTGTGTAATACTTTTGTAATTCGCTTCGTTGTGACTTATTGTTTAGTTATTGTTTATGCAGATGTTTTATTATGTTTATACCTAAATAAGATTGATTTTATTTGATAAAGACAATCGACATTTGTAGAAATTCAAGTGCACGCATTGCGGCCAATATACGCTTGCCTTAGACATTGAAAGCTTAATGTAAGTTAAAGTTTGACATACTGTCATCGATTTATATGGGCCATTCGATACATACAAGTTTGTCTGCAACATTTAAATGGAAAACAGTTAAATACTATCCACATGTAGATGCATATGCAAAGCGGTGAAATATTAACAGAAACTGTAACAATACATTTATATTTTAGCATTCAGCTTGTTATATAATGACACTGAAATTGCGCAGTAAGTGTATTTATATAACCAGCAACATACGGAACAATTACAGTCCACAGAGATAACTGCATTTCAGTATGGTGTATACCATTCCAATACATTTCGTTACAATAACCGCAGTGCGCAGCTTTTCACAATATTGCTCTCTGCGATGGCATAATTTCACAGGATGATATACCAAAGTATGGACGTATAATGTTATACTATATATTATTCTCGATGGCATACCACAAATAGTATATGACACGAACATACTTTGTCATATTAATTATTTGTACGATAGTATTTTTGTTTCCTAGAACCTGATTGTTTGTGAACATTTATGTTGTTGTTCGTTAAATGCTTTGACGAGTATTACTATGGACTCTGATTATTTCCAAGTTATGACATGGGAGAGAATATTGTTTGCTGAAACCTGATCAAAACAGTAATGCTCATCGTAAAGCCTAATGCGATTAACCCTTTACTTGTAAACTCTATTTGCACTAAAAACATGTTTGAAAGGTCTTCTTTATTAAAGCTCGGTTTTGTAAGTGGACGTGTTTCTCGATTTTAAATAAATGGTAACAGTAAGTTTCCTGTAAGTGATAACACATAACTCGAAGTATTCATTATTCAATTGCTCAGTGTTTAAGAAACACCAGAGCAACAGACTTAATACATGTTTGAGGCATTATGAAATAAACATTGGTGCAAGCATTAGCTTAATCCATTCTTGTTAACCAGATTTCAGAAATTCTAGGTTAATATGACGAGCATGATACCGAAAGGCTATTGGCTTTCCATTGGAGACGCTACTTATATATTTCATATTTCGTAATTTCAACATGATACAAGAAGTTTGTCATCAGGAAATCACTAAAGCTTGTAAATGATGTTGTAACGTTTAGGGGGTCTGGTCTGGTCTATATTTATCCGTTTTATTTCCCTTCCCTCTCACATGCCAAATGATTAAAAAAATATATTAAACAATACATATTGAGCAAACGCAATAAACTAATAAGTAATAATCACGGATGAGAGTAACAACTAAATAGATGGGCAACTAAAATGAGTGGATGTAATCAGATGTACAGAACGGATTAATGAAACGCTGATATATAAAGATAAGAATGGCCAGCACTGCATCTTATAGTTTTATCAATGCATGGAGCTTAGCGTGGTAAAGCAGAACATTTGATCTCCTCAGACAAGGAATAGTTCACCTTTCTAATGTCAAGTTACTCTGCTTTTCCAAAGTCCTGAATCGTTCAGTATGAGGTAGTTCCAAGCAGTTGCTGACGAATAAGCTCTTACCACCTTAATTTATTTCCGTTGAACATTTTGTTGACTGTCTTGTTTGGCAACAATACCGGGTTTGTCTTAGCACAATGATTGCTACCATATATATAACCACAGTTCACGTGACACACTACACTTTCCCGGGTAATTGCATTTGTTACCGGTTGTTAAATGGCGAGTAGATCAGATATATAAAGGATTATAAATTGGAATGCATTATTTGCATGCACACCTTGCTGACACACCCGCCAGACATTGTAACACGAAGAACATATAGATTGGGCTTTTTGCTCTTACACAATAAATAAAACATTAAACCACCATTAAAATATTCATGGTTTGACAGTTGAAAAAATGAGTATACTCGCGGGCTATCCTATACATATTGGTTATATGTTATCATTTATTATCACGTATTGTTATACCTAGGTCCCTCAAACATCGTTCAGAGTATACGAATATTCGACAAATCAATTCCTAGTCTAGCGCCAACAACTCCATTACAATTGGGCAGTACATAATATGGCGTACACACGGTTATCACATATTTTAGGTTGACACGCACTCGTTCTGGTGCGATTGCAACCATATGTTTTATACCATTTGTGTAAAAACGTGCTTGACGTTTGACAAGTATAAAACACCAAATAATAGATTTAACAATATCTTATAATATAAATCCTTCACAAAAATACAACCTGGCAAATACAACTTTAATGAATATGGAGAAACATATTATATATTCATATTCAATGTTGTGTATAATGTTTTGCCCTGTATTTTAATGCATGTGTTCACTTGCCGTAAATCCAAGACTGATAACATAATTTCTCTCCTGATAAGGCTGCTTGTGTTGAATTATTCCTATTAATGACTACGGGGACATGATTTTCTACCTCAATTATATTGTCCTATATAACGTTCCGTGACAACCTCGGATTTAGCATAAATGAAGTCCGGATTGTACTTCTATATACTAAGTAGAGATCGGAAAAATAATCTCCTTGCTTTCAGCAATGTTTCGCATTAATGTAATCAACGTGAAACTTCAAGTGCAGCAACAGCAGATACATCTTTATATATTACCAAGTCCTTTATGTATACAGCACAAAAGCGCTATTGTCAGTTAAATGTTCATTGACCGTTATACACATTTTATTACAAAATAGGAGAGAAAATTAATTCAGATCGATTGATATTATTTTTGTGAAAATATATATGAAGTGTGTATTTTTACACCTGTGCAAAGTGATAAAAGTGTTATGAATAAAACTTGTTGAACTTTATAACCAAGAGTTTCGTTTAATTATAGTGAATTAAGACAAACGTACCGGAGCACACCATTATCATACTTTGGAATTAATGTATTCCTTACATCAGCATTATACACGCATTTAACAACCAAGCGATAATTAAGTAATATATGTTGCTCAACACACATTTGCGTTGATATCTGGAAATGTTCTGGTGTCTTCTAGTTTCCATAGATAATTTGGGAGACGCCACATATGTCAAATAAAATGCAATCTCGTCGCAATTTTCCCACCAGGTATTTTTTTACAGTTGTTTACATTCACATATTTAGCTGGTACGACTTAGTCATCTAGTGTTGCTCATTTTGACCACTTCAACACGGGGTATCGACGAAATGCGTAATTGAAAAAACGTTCAGGCATTATGCACGCTAATCGCTCTACTGACGAACAATGTAAGACTTGTAAAACTACTTATTAGCAACGGAAAGCAAAGCCCATATATTATGTATAGTACTGTTTTTAACCGCTAAATATGTATCATACAAAAAGAAAAGATATTTTCTTTGCATCTCCTTTGTTTACATGACCATAAACAACTTGTGCACCGTGATTTGATGTGCCGTTTGAAGAAAAAATTGAGTCGGTTTCGAGTAAATCCGGGCTTAATTCATGTGCGTGAAGTTTCGTCCAAGACGGCACATGCTAATCAGGAACGACAAGTACTGCCTAGACTTGATTTTGGTTAAGAAGAGACTTTTTAAACGTCAAATTTCATCACAGAAGAAAGTGTGATCGGTGCCTAGCCTCTGTGGACTGTACAGGCTAATCTGGGTTGATACTTAACGCACATGCATAAAGCCCGGTATTCAAAGAAACCGGCTCAGATGTATACGGATTTGCTTCGTCAGTGGCTGCAAGCCATTTACTGCAATGAGAGTACAGCTAATTTCATCTTTAAATTGTTATATCAATACGACTTTATTTTATTCATTTATCGGTGTTTAAACTGTATGTAAATTGCGGGTTATTTATGCAAAAAAACGCCGTTGAAAATTTAGCACACTTTCCTTATTTCCCAATTGTGTTACCATCACATGCGATCATTTGTTACAACTTAAATATTGTGGTATAATAATGATCAAACGGCGTATCCTTTAGATACGAACAACATCGTTAAGCGTGAAAATAAATACTCTGATTTGAGGATCGAAACGCCCACGTGTAACGCACAATCTAACCAATGATTGTAAAGTTATGCTCTACGATCTGGATCTGAAGTGAAGTCAATGCCCGATCTCTGATTACTTAATCTTCTTCCAACCTACATATCGCATTCACAAGTTCAAAGGCGTTAGTCGCAGCAAATGGAGATCAGATTATCTTTATTAGTACCGTAAGTACACTTAACAGATATTGATTAAATTAATGAATGCATCGCTTATATCTGAGTAATTATACCAACACCTGATCTAGATAGCACATACATGTTGGGATTATCATTGTGCAAAACCACTCAGAGAACATTTTAAGATATAGATATGGGATCATGATTTGATCACATGTGTTCAACACATAACTGACACAATTTACATAAAGATAAAACACCTACAGTGGTTAACTATTTCAAAAAGTAAACCAACTATGTAACTATAGCATGTTTATTTCCCTTAGCATCCTGAACATAAATATAACTTTTCACCTTTTAATATAATAGCTCACAACTTTAACTAATTTACGTACCATGATAAATCGACGTTGCGCCGAAAGCAGCATTTCAATTCCTCCTTTCATCGGACTAATAAATAATCTTCGATTTTTTTGTTTATCCTGAATTGGGCAAAACTTCGGTAAATTCTACATACCCAGCTCACCAACATTAACTTGACACTTAAAGGGACTGTAAACCACGAATGACGAAAAAAAGAAAAGTTCTAAAATACCGTATTTTTTTACGATTATTAGTTTATATTGATTAAAATATCACGACTGGTATATAACATTACATGAAACAAAGTTCATATTTTCAGTATATTCGGTAATAAAATTTCGCGATGTGAAATCGCGAAAATAGGTGACATAACGATATACACACTATAAATAACGCAAGTAGATTGATCATTTTATATATAAAATATATATACAATTCACAACGCCTGCACAATTTGCATTCCTGGGTTTACCACGTGACGATAAATCAATTATTTTTGTATTTATTTATTTGTACTGGGTATGCAAACCCAATGAAAATAAATAAATACAAAAATAAAGTAAAAATAAATAAAACTTTTTTCAAGTTATGGTATATACCAGTCGTTATATTTTAATCAATATAAACTAATAATTGTGAAAAGATACGGTATTTTAGAACTTTTCTTTTTTCCTCATTCGTGGTTTACAGTACCTTTAATATTATAAATATTTAAATACAGATACAATGTATGCATTAGTTGCCGTATTGTTATCATGTACAATTGAGTAAAGAACAAAATAAACAGACAAACTATAATATGACAATACGTGGAAATTTTAATTATTTGTACGATGGTACGTTTGTTTCCTAGAGACCCTGATTGTTTTTGAACATTTATGTTGTTGTTCGCGGAACAATTACGAAAATTACCTTTTGAATACGATTATTTTTCAGTTGAAACATAGAACGTGGAAAATAGTGTTTGTTGAAACCTGATCAACAAAAAGTAACGCTTATCGTTTAGCTTAATTCAATTTACCCTATACTTGTGAACTCTATTTGCCCTAAATACATGTTTAACAGTGCGTTTATTTATGTTTGGTTGTGTTCTCGATTTTAAATATGGTAACAGTACGTTTTATGTAGGTGTTAACTTACGAAACATCTGAACATTTTAATGCATATTACAAATAAAACCAGCTATAACAGAGAATACAAATTCGAATTAATCACTATCTAATTACTCGATGGTTAATAAACACCAGAACAACATAATTACATGTTTGGCACTATGAAATAAAACATATTTCACGTATTAGCTTAATCCTTTCTTGTTAACACGACTCCATAACTACTGGGTTATTATGACGAGCTTTTACCTATAGATCATTTGTTTTTCATTAGAAAACGTCTAGAAAAAGACTGTCGTATTAAAGACACGTATTACATATTTCTAAAATTCGTCTGTTCAACCCAATACACCAAGCACGTCATCAATAGACCACTTAACCTTGTTAACCGAAACGTCTATGGGGTCTAGTCAATGTATATATGTTTTATGTATCTTCCTTTTACCTGCATAATGATTAGAACAATTATATAAAATAATAAATATTGGGAAAGAACGCATTCGACTTATAATCACGAATGAGATCTACAACGAACAGATAGGCAATTAAAATAAGTGGATATTATCAGATGTACAGAACGGATGGATGAAATGCTGATATATTAAGATAAGTATGGTCTTATTAAGGTATGGAGCTTATCGTGGTACAGCATATCATTATATCCTGGCGATTTGCAGATTGCAGTTGACGCAATGATTGAGCAATAATACTTCATAGTCAAGGAATAGTTCACATTTCTAATATCAAGTTAATCTGCTTTTCGAAAGTCCGGAGTAGTTCGGTACGAGGAAGTTGCAAGCAGTAGATGAGAAATTAGCTCATACCAGCTTAATTTAATTTCCTGTTAATATTTAGTTGACTGACGTGTTCGGCAACATTAACTGTTTTGTTATGACATATCCAGGGCTACCATTAATATAACCGCAGATCACGTGACACAAACTTTCCCGCGTAATTCCGTTTGAATAACCGGTAGTTAAATCGCGGCTAGATCAGATATATAAGATTATCCAATAATTCAGAAATTCATTATTTATCCTCCTTGTCAGACTCACCCGTCAGACACACAATTGTACCTTTTTAACACGAATAACAGAGAGACTAGATTTTGTGTCGTTACACAATAAAAACACCCACCATTAAAATATCCATGATTTGACAGTTAAAAAAAGGACTATACTCGGAGTCTATCCTATACATATCCGCGAAATGTTATGTATTTATTAACACGAATTGTTACATCTATGTCCCTCAAACAAAAACATCGTTGAGAGTGTACGAATGTTCCTTTTATGACGCCAACCACTCCATTAACATTAGGCAGTACAAAATGGTAATCACATAGTTAAATTTGACACTCGCTCTTTCTGGTACACTCGCAATCAAATGTTTTATTTTATGTACGTAACAACGTACAAATACCTGAAGTTTGACAATAATAACCTATCAAAAAATTGAGTTATAACTTATCTTAAAGTATATAGCTCTGACAAAAATACAATAAACAGTGCAAATACAGATTTGATGAATACGGAAAACATTACTCTTATATATTTAATTTCAATATTAGGTGTAATGTTTTGTCCTGTTTTTTTTTTTAATATATTTGGTTACTTGCCGCAAATCAAAGGCTGTAAATCAGAATTACTCGCCGGATAAAGCTGTTGCATTATTCATATTATAGACCAGAGAGATATGATTGTCTATCTCGATTACGTTTTCTCATAAAACGCTCCGTGACAATCTCGGTTTTAGCATAGATCTGATGGAAGTCAGACTTTTACTATATACTCAGTACAGACCTGAAAAATAATCTCTTAGCGTTCAGAAGGGCTTAACAAACTGTTAGCCAAATCTCGCCGGAAGGTCAAGTGTCACTATTGGTCACGGGATTTAAGCTTTGACATCGCTTGATTAATACTAAGTCGTTTCTGAATTGCATCAATGTAATCAACGTTGTATGTCAAGTGCATCCACAGAAGATACATCTTTCTATATCACGAAGTCCTTTATTTACACAGCACACAAGCTATATTGTCAGTGACATTTTTGTTGACCGTTACACACATCATTTTATTACAAAACAGTTATCTTATGGAAACTAGCACATCACGAAAATAAAACGATGAGTTACTATATGTGTATGAAAATCGTGAGTTTTGGTACGTTTAAATTACAAAGGATATATTACATGATAAGCAACACATGAAATAAGTTTAACAGTTATTTTTATAAAAATATTTCAGTAAAAGGGTTTTTATAGTAAAACATTGATACATAGTGTTCGCTTTATGTCTGCGGGATTGTATTTTGTAAACAAAATATGTTACCGTTAATCCATCGCGTACATTTTCGCGAATAAACAATTGTATGCATGGTTGATTTTGCTATGTATACACTTTCTATCTATTTGAAACATGATTAATAATATATTGAATTATAATTAATTATAAATGTTCTATGATACTCGATATACGAGCTCCCTATAAAGAATGTTTACAGCTTCCAGTTTTTACCAAACATGAATTAGGCCATAAAAGCGATATCTGGACACCTTCGCCTATGCACCAAATTAAGACAAAGAAACATAAATGAAGTATTGTTCGGGATTCATAGTACAATTTCTACTACGTGAACAAATATATGTTTCGTATTTTTGATTAACATCAGTTTGAACCATACATAGTTTGTGAGTGTTGGCTCTCACTGAACTGGCCTTTAATATACAATGGTGTTCGATTTGTTTCATTTATTCAACCGTACAACTAAAAGCAACGAGTATGTGATACTGTATAATGTTCAATCAAACTACTGTATATAAAGGTTGACGATTAGATACTGCTCAAAAGTATGCCATACGTTTAAGGCTACGTGTACAGCACACTGTGGAAAATTGATTCTTTTGCAAGCGTTTTAGCTCAAAATTGTTTTGCAATCCGTTAACCAATGACATTTTCAAAACAACATACATGTATTGTATAATCTTAAATTTCTTAAGTATAATTATATATTTATTATATGAATATCACATTTTGTATTTGATTTGAGATATCAAATAATGGTTCTTGTTGAGTGCAAATCTTTATATAAAATAACAGCAGACAAAAATGTAAATCAAATTGTATTCATTGTATTCTGAATACATTAATGTATTGTTTTATATGCGTGTTGACCACCGATACAAAAATTAATAAAAACTAACCGTAACAAAACCAATTGACATGTCCCTTTAAATAGTTTACTGCAGTTATATTTGTAAATTTTGACGTTACGATTCTCAGACAACTTGAATGATAAAGTAAGCGGAAAACGTGGACAGTGAAAGTGTTGTGTTCTGGTTTTGTCTATAATTAACTGTCTGAATATAGTATTTATTTATTTATTTATTTATTCAATAGTCAACACTTGACCGGTAAATAGATAATGACCTTTTATTTAATCATGTTATATACGTAGACATGATGAAATGTTTTGATAGTATATATAGGAATGCATTGTTGTTTTAACTTTATAAAACTGGCATTAGAGGTAAAATATTGAAAATTGATAAAGAAATGTCTGAAAATGTTAAATCTTGTGTTACACACAACATGTAAATCATGTTCTTCGCATTAATTATGACTACTTTCGTTTTTCGGTTTGTCTACACCAATGAGAGGTAGAGGACCTAGATATGTTTTAAAAACATAATATAGAGTCTGGTTTAACTAAAGACGATATTGTGTTTTTATAACTCATTTCGCCAATGATATGGCCATATTGGGTAAAATTCGCAAAGAAACCCATTTGGATAATCTTCTTTTGTATTGTGATACTTAGGGTCTTAAAGTAAACACTTCAAAAAACTAAAATTACGGTTTTCCGTAAGAGGGGCCGTTTATGCCAAAATGAGAAATGGACATACGATGGCCATAACATCGAAACACAAGATACTTTTAATTACTTAGGTACTGTTGTAAATGTAACAGTAAGTTTCACATTAAACCAAGAACATTTAGTAGGAAAAGCCCTTAACGCTATCAATACTCTTATACAATTGTAAAATGTATGATCTAAAACCTAAAATACTTTGTCAGTTATTTGTTGCATTTGTTGGTTCGATTCTAAATAATGCCTCCAAAATATTTGGTTTTACAAAGTCTTAAGAAATAGAACTTATTCATTTAAGTTATATACACGTATTTTACAAGTAAGACTTAACAATTGTAATGCATGTGTTTATTGAGAATTGGGGAAATACCAACTTTACATTAACCGCTTTTTAAGAATGTTAAAATATTGGTTTCTAATTGTATTGGGTAATAATATTCTCCATACTGTGTATATTATAAATGTTGAAGAATGTCATAAATTGAACACATTAATTGAGTCTCACATATGAAAAGGTTGTTAACATATTATGGTTAAGGATATGTTTTGAATTAACCTAGCTCAGTGTTTGATACTTCTTGTATATGCCAGTTTAGAAATAGAAGTATAGATACATTTAAACAAAAATGGTATGGAACATTAAGTAACAGCCCCGTTTTAGACATGTATAGAGGTCAAACCAACAACAGAATACGAACCTAATTTGGATTTGTTACCAAGGCATTTGCTTGTTCACTTTGTTTAGTTATGACTTTCTTTAACCCATTGAAAATCTAAACAGGTAGGTATGCCCGCAATAATATTCCACGCAATTAAAGATAATGTTTATGTTGCAATAGTAGAGACATTGAAGATGAGTTTCACTTCGTTTATCAATGTTATAGTGTATCAAGACAAACATACCTTAAACTGTATGTATGTGTTTAATCCATCTGTGTGTAAGTATCACCAAATACTGACTTCATCCGCGAAAAAAAACTTGTCAAGTTATCTAAATATATTAAAGAAGCATTTGTAATTCGCAGTGCATTGATCAATAATACCATATAACCGGCATCATCTACACAATCTTTCTGTCATTGTAAGACTATTTATTTTTTAAGTTTAGTAGCATATTTCTTCATTTGTATTGAACATTAATGTATTAGAAACGTGACATGCTCACTTATATATGGTATGTATTAAGACCACGTACTTATATATAAGTCTAAATAAAATGTCTATAATTTTCTTTTCTGTTTATGAAGCCAACATTAACGACAAACATCCGGTAGTATAAACTCAGCTGTATGCACACTATCTTGAAATTAACACATTTGTGAAGTAAAATGTCATTTCTTTTATATATTATGACGTCATTAAGTTTCGACCTTATTTTTTATTTATGTTCGTGTGTTTTTTTTAACAATGACAGACTTACTGAGAATATGAAGTGCCAAATGTAATTCAAATACAGATAAGTCTATTTGCTAAGCATAAAACATGAGCATCTTGCCATACCTCGTGGCTTAGGTTTCTATGTTCTTTTCTCGTTAACATGGTTTAATATACATTACTGTATCCAATCGAACCTAGAATTGTATATTTGAACACAATCGAAAAAGCTATATATGTTGCTGTTTTTTTAAAATAACTTCGTTAGTTCGTATAACTAACAACTGCCAAAGTGTTCAAATATTTAACATTATGTCAACAGGTTCGTTTCCATGTTAACCTCAATCACGCATTTCCACTTCGATTTGTCATTAGACTGTTTTTATTAAACGACAAATGCGGGTAATTTTATATGTCATCAAACAATAAAAGCTCATACTCTCAATGTTGTTTTACAAATGTCAATTGCGTTATTGAGTTTGTATTGCGCTTGTTATTTTCACGAATAAAGGTTTGAGTTATGTATCCAAACATTGGCCATGGTCAAACATGAGGATATGTGGTTTGTAATTTTATTTCTTAACAATACACGGAGATAACCTGAAACATTAATGTCTATAAACGAAAGCAATTTTCTTATCAGTTTTACTTAGTTGCTTAGGCAAATATCGGTCTTAATTATTCTTTATGTTACGCTTTCCAGTGGATTATGTAGAAATACCAGTGAATTTAAACTGATAATTCACTGTTTCAAACAGTAAAAAATTACTTATTTAACTATTTTTCACTGTTTGAAACAGTGAAACAGACGGACGGACGGATGTGCTGGAGCTCATTGTTAGTCTGCGCAGATCACGGTGGAAGGACTGCCAGGACTTGTGATTCATGATACTCCCCAAGTGCAACACTTGTGAGAATTTTTGACATTTGTTGTTTCATTTCGGTAGTTAACAACATGGCTGTATAAGCGAACAGACGCTTCATTTCTATGTCCAGTCATGAACATTATAAGCCGTGTTTTACAGCCCGCATCATCAGGCCCTGAGCAGAAGTGGCTCGTAATGAGTGTACAGTGTATCCGAAGATCATTTTTTTTTTTAAGTCAAATAAATTGTGTGTAGTAACTGAAAGAAACTACCAACTGTTTCAATATAATTAACTTTCATAAAAAAACTGGAGTAATCCATTTATTCAAATAAGGCATGATTATTACGTCATAAAATCTGATAAACCAATATAAAAACATTATACAATTTTACAATTGAAATAATGATTATTTTATTTGTTATCGTTTTGGCTCGTTTTTAATTACGGTAATTTATTTTGCAAAGTTATGTTTTTAAGTCAAATGAATTTTTTAGTAACTTAAAGAGACTATTGACTGTTTCAATATAGTAAAATTTCATTAAAAATTGGAACTATCCATTTACGCAAATAAGGAATGATTATTTCTTCATAAAATCTGATAAACCAATACAATCATTTTTTAATTTTACACTTAAAATGATTTTTTTTATGTTTAATCTGTTTGGCTTTTTTTATTAATTAATTTATTAATTTATTTATGTTGCAAATATATGTTACTTATATATAAGTTTTATAAGAATACCTCTTTTCAAGCCCTGCATTTCTGCAAATATCTCCCATGAAACCGCTGAATTGCCTCGCGCTGACTGGTCTGGTAGTGTACCATGTCTGCACCAGGTCTGGTTATTCAAATGACAGCTTGGTGATATGACAAAATAACTTGTCGGCTTCAGGGTGGTATTTTGACAAATATTGTTTTAGCAATTGTACTGGGCAGTCATTTTTCCTACACTTAAGGCGTACATTCTTTTCTCATTCGAAATACCCGCCTGATTTTGTTTCTCCTTTACTTCATGACTCAACAGAAAGTATTCATTTCCATTTTCAGCTTCAGGCTGATTTTGTTTAGCTGTGGATGTAACTCCAGCCCCCAGGTGACATACTGAATGCTGAGCATATACCACACTCTGTATCGCAGACACACTGGTGTGTTGCTTTTCAAGTAAGTACTGATCTGAAAGATTGAGCTCAGACTTCAGATTTGTTTTAATTTTTGCATCAAGCATGTCATTTGCCTCTTGAAATTCAGAGTCTTTAACAATGTCCAATCTTCGATTATTTTCGCGAAAGAAGCGGTTGATTGAAGCCCTAGCATTTTTCATTGTATTCCTGTGGTATTCCCCAACCACCTTCTCATCATCAAACTTTCTTTTACGGCTTTCATTTTGTTTAGGTTGTGCCTCAGCATAGAATCCTTTCAGATACATATTTAGCTCATCTTTTTGAACAGAAAGCAGCTCAACAGTCTTCTGAAGACGTTCAGCACATTCTAAAATGAACACAATACTCATTCAGAATGCATCCATTCAGAAAGCAGCGTTTACGTTAAAGTGAATGAAGTTGTAATTATAATTATATATAATACTGGATTTTGTTATAGAAATTAGCGGTAATTGTCATGTTTTCCGAGATTTTACATGGATTTTTTTCCTGCCGTTGTGAAGTGGCCTTGGCCCCTCACTTTGTGAAAAAATGAGTCGCGAACTTTTCAAAATTGTGAAAAAAACGAGTCGCTAAGCTGTAAAATTTGTGAAATTCATTTTGTTAAGATTTAGTACAGTAAAAGCATGTTAAATACTTCAAACTTATTTTTTTTTTAATGCATTAAAATCATATTTTCATTGTCTAAACTCTTTTTTCTTTCAATAAATAACAACTTTAATTCAAATCATCTGATCAATAACATTCGGACGGGTAAACTAAATCATACTGTATGTACACTAATAAGCAATTACACTAAAATGAAACGTAATTTTGAATTGTGAAATGGCCGTTTTTGACAGTTTTGAGCACAAAATGTCCGGTTTTCACAGTTAAAAATGGCCGCTTTTGTGGCCTTGTTAGTTTGTGAAATGGCCGTGTCGAAATTGTGAATTGGCCGTTCACGACCATTCTCTTATAAGAAAAAAAGACCCTGTTTTATAAATATGTTGAGGAATATTGTTAGTTAGCAAGCCTTTGTCGCGCTTATTCATGAATATAGTTTAATAAATTAACATATAAAATGGCAATGAGTGTCATATTTTTTATCACATTCTTTTAAATGAATACAGTTAAGAGCATACATTTACTAAATTTCGGTTATTCCTTTTTATATTAACAAAATGAATTGTATCTTTAAACAAATAGCTTTCAAATATGTAAACGCTTAATTTAGTACAGAATACTCTTTAAATGTGTGCATTTGTTTTGGTTTACACAACTTTAGCATGTTTAGAAAAAAAGTTGTTTCAATTGTATGTTCATGAATGAATTAAATAGATATCAACACTTTTCTAAATTAAATTCTTTAGTTTCGTGACGCTTTGAAATGATGTGAAATTGACAATTGGAAATGTTGCACAATAAATATTTATAAATTGTGTTGTAATGTATTGAGTAAATTAAGTTGAATTGAGCAATTTTCATTTTTGTTGGTGCAGCTTTCTATTCATACAAATGGACAAAATATGGAATAGTATTTGATAAATTGTACAAAATTGTATTTTTCCAGGCAAAATATACATGAATGAAGACCTGGATGAAGTCATAAGTAGACAGACCATTGGTTGGGAGTCTGAATGGTTGGAAAACAGGATAAATAAACATTAATTGCATAGAAGGTGTCTGTACATATTAGTCAGCACCTTGTATATGGTTAATGTCATATCAACAAATCATAATTTCAACTTATGTCATGAGGTAAGGAATTCAACTTACCATTAAACAAATTCACACCCCATTTTTATTTTTTTTTCATATTTATTTTCCTTTATTTTCTCCAGATCGCATTCCTCCTGTATCTTGAATCTATATGTAGCTTTCTTCTTTTCACTACATGTGTTCTGCGCTTGTTTCTCGTCGACCTCGGCTTTATTAGTGGTTTCATTTCTCGTTTCTTTTTCAGTTTCGCTTTCGATACTCTCAAACGGCTGGTCAAACATTTCTAAAAAGCTGTCAGATAATTCCAATAGATTGTTGTCACTTTGGCTTAGATTTTGCGGCCAGCTCAATCCGAAATTTCCTGTAAATTCATCAGACTCCGTATCTTCGTCTGCTACATGGACACTAAAGTTGGCCATTTTTTTTACTATAGCGCGTGAGCATCGTAAACATTCGCGTAAAATGACGTCATTTTGCATTTTTATGAATGAGAAAGTAGTCCGGTCATGAATATCAACAAGTTAATTTGCATACGAAGTGGGTTCATCCAATCAGAATGCAGCGTTAACGTGAAAGTGAAAGAATTTGTAATTATATATTAATGAATTAGTATAAATGGATAAGTATTTGTGTATAATATTATCCACTATACTGATTCAAGATGTATTTGGTACTCGTTTGTGTTTGTGTTTATAACTAACAAATGCCAAAGTATTCTAATATTCTACTTAATGTCAACATGATCGTTCCCTGTTTACTTACATCTCACATGTCCATGTTGATTTTCCATAAAGCGACATATCCGGGTAATTTTATATGTCGTTGAATAACCAAAGGTTATTATTCTCATTGTTGTTTTACAAATGCATTTATGAGTTTCTATAGCGCTCGTTATTATCATGAGCAACGTTCAAGCTATCTATCCAACAATTAACATTGGCACGTGATTTTCCGCTTTATAATATGAAGGAGTGAAACTCCAGAAGCTGCAGCAGTATTGCAGTTTTATCATACACACCTCTGTGGTCCTTTA
Source organism: Dreissena rostriformis (assembly GCA_007657795.1). Lineage (NCBI taxonomy): Eukaryota > Metazoa > Mollusca > Bivalvia > Myida > Dreissenidae > Dreissena > Dreissena rostriformis. The sequence continues at coordinate 125,617 of VMBQ01002115.1, read as the reverse complement.
TTTATGGCAAGGAACCAATTGCCAAAACGGTACAGTACGGCACAAAACGAAAAACACATAATCTTATCTCTTTACAATACACGACAATGACATGATATCAATGGGCTATTTTTTTTTAAGAGTATTTTTTAAAACAGTTTTACTTAGTTACTTTAGCACGTATCGGTCTTTATTATATTCTTACTCCAACGTATGTAGATTATTAACATCAAGGCAGTCCAATAAAACGTAATATACCTCATCGTGATTCTTTTCACCTTGAAGTTGTGTCCTGGACTTGAGTCAGCCATGACTTGTGAACATCATCTGAATGATGGCAACTGTTTCCTTAAGTATGTAAATATTTCTCTTGAGACCTTCTTGACTCCAGTATTTATTTTATATCGTGCAAGTCGTTCATGCAGGCTCGGTTTTTGAAATGAGCTGTCTTAGAATATGTATAGTGTGTAGATTCCAATGCTAATACAATATATAACATATTCGCCTCTAGCGTGGTTGTCCGAAATAGGTCCAGCAACAATTGTCAAGAGAAATACATCAACGGACGTTTTAACAAAATACTAAAAGTGTTGATGTCAAATATGTATCCTATTTAATTAATTAATAATCTTTTGTCACAACGGTTAGTTTGCTCAAAAAGCTAATATTTTAATGTTAGTCAAAATAACAACGCCAGCAAAAACCACGATCAAGTAATGCGAACATGGCCATAGAAATAAGTGTATGAGCACTCCCTACACAGGTTAATTTGCCGGTCTAGGAGTCGAACCCGCGTTCCTCTAAAGTCAGGCGCAATACCAACTGAGCTAGTCGGCCCGTCTAAAGTGAAAAGTATTCTTCATTTTCTAACGTATTTTAGAGCTATAACCAGAGCTTAACAACAGAATGTGAAGCAGAACGTGTCGTTTATGATTGTTTTCGTTGTCCTTTTACCAAAGTTTTAAGAGTATTGTAATTTTGTAAAATATATAAAACGTGACAATTATGAAGATATGGTACAAGTGTAATTTTTATTCAATCTTCTCTTGCTTTGCAGCATATCAATAGACGTATTATGGATAACATCGAATGTAAAACTACAATCAAATCAGATCATTCAATCTCATGAGCGAGAAACAACATGGTAAAGATCTGCTGTGATAAAGATGTATGCGATCTTCTGAAGAAGTTAGTTTAGCACATGATTTATTATAGGATTTCTGCTATGTGCGTGTTCATATCATAACAAACATTTTATATTATTACCTGAATATACAGTCATGAAAATATGGTAAAATATAAATTTATCAATTTTGTTTTATGAAAAAGAACATTTATAACACGGTTTATGGTCCGGTCTTGAACATCATCAATTTATTGGCATTAAAAATAATTAGACGAGTAAAACTAATAAACTTTTCATCCGCACCAGTCGTTCGACTGTATCTGACCACGCGATTAATGTATTTCATTAGTGCCTCATATATAATCATATATGCCATGTACGCTGTGACTTTATCAATCATAAATAATCACAAAATAAGTTGTTTTGCTGCTTTCAAAAATATTTGAAACTTCAATATCCCCGACCATTTGCAATAAATGCTCACAGAAATGTGCTCAAAATATTTTGTGTATACAGAGTAATAGGGTTACTTAGTCTCAACTACTACTATGTATGCATAGTATTGCGTTAGTTTTTAAGCAGTTTTCAGGATTACCAATTTTCGTCTCTATTAATAGAGGTAAAGCTTACCAATATGTCTTCAAATTAATGTTAATTGTTACCTTAGTTATTCAAGCACGTGTTTTTGCAATCGTCGACTGGTTTATTGGTTTGAGAAATGTTATTGTTGCTCTTAATAAAAGGTCCAATAGGAAAGGTCAAAATAAATATACAATATAAAGAAGTGAAACTCCAGAAGCTGCAGCAGCATTGCATTTCCATCATACACATCCTCGTGGTCCATTATTTATGGCAAGGAACCAATTGCCAAAACGGTACAGTTAGGCACAAAACGAAACAACATATACACATAGTAGAATAAAGCTGGGGTCACCGCCTTGGAACGGTCAATGCTAACCACTGGGGGTTTAAACCGTTTATAGATCGCTCAACCTCACACTTGGCCATATTCTGGTACAGTTCTTTCACCCTACAATTATGTGTACCTTAGTTCGATTGTGGGTTATTAATATTTAGTTTCCTTTTCTAAGTAGATATACATTTACCACATATAATTGCTAAAGTAGTATTTTTGACAATTAAGAGTATGCGATTTGCATTGCACGAATATCGTGTATATTGTTTGCATAACTTTCCCATACTTAATGGTTTTGTTTTGCATGATATAACGTATTATTTGTTTGGCAATACAAGCTGTCACCACTTAGTTGGTTTATCTTTACATAATCTATAAACGTATAAGTAGGTCACCAACATCATTGATTATGATATCGCAATAGTTCATTGTTTGCTTAATTCAGATAATATAAAAACGATAAGAAATATAGTATTACTCTAACGCGTGGCATTTGTAATACGGGTAATTAATTAGTGTTATTATATCAAACCATAATAACTACTGATGCGACCAGCAGCTGAGATCCCGTATTCAAATGATATTATATGTTTGATCATGAATAGCTAATAACAATGCATGGGTCTTATCGAACCATTGTGGTGTCTCGTTTCTACACTTAGTGTAATTACACTCCTTCTAAAGCATTGTGGGACGTTGACAAAAACTGGTTTTAGGTTAAAGAGCTTAATTTTGTCTCTTTTATCTGCATGCCAATTGTATTTTATCATACACAAATGGCTCAAACGCAAAGCGGAGCGTTGTAAACATCTGAGTAAATCAACTTCGATATAATTCTCTCACTTGAAGAATAATTTATAAAATAAATATGCACCAACAGTATTTTGTTTAATATTCAGAATCAAGTGGGAGAGGGTCCATGCAAATACAAGGTCATACAACGGATTGATTTAATTAATTGCATATCAATGCAAGTAAAAACAAAGAATGTAAACGTATGTTTACGTTCATCATTATCATTTAATTATGTTTACCACGGAAATAAGCTATGTATATGTTGTGAGAGTGAGATACTGTGATATTGAGATAGTTAGTATCTAATGAGAAGCTTTGCTATTAGCCTTTCGAAGGTGGTGGCCCTAGTTTGTATCGAGATCGTACGATATAGGTGAATTCATGTATGGGTGTCCATGTCTTTAACTATGTAACTTCTCTTGGGAATATATTTGGAGTTCGATTATGTTTCTATATATGTTTATTGTGCAATGATAAACCCGTGGGTTTCTTGTTTAGAGCATTGTTGTTTTAACCCATTGACAACACCAAAGTTTCGGGAAGCAACTCATACACGCTATTTCAAGGGAAGCATTTAACATAATTTGTTCGAATTTGTGTTTACTTTTCTATTTATTCAACATCCACAATTGTAAAGTCATCTAAAATAATGCAAAAGAAATGTGTTTATCTGCCGGGGCTTTCATGTTATACATTTACCCTCCTTGATCTGCTTCGTTAAGGAATATGGTCGCCAGTAGGCGGTGACAATTTATTTTGTAAGTGTCGTTTTCAAATGGCGATTGTTTGTAAACTATACACTATGTACCATCCATTTCTCCCCTGGTTACGTTATCTTGCTTGTGTATATTGAATTAGTTATTTAATATATGCCCAATGAGCAGATGAAGTACACGTTAGCTGCATAAGTGCGTCTCACGTGGTAAAATTACAAGATCTAAACGTCTTCATTCTCAATTGTTTAATTGTTATATGTCTTCGTTTAACTGCATTTTGATTTTAATTTTTGCATAAACAGATAAATGCAAATAAGCAAAATATGTTTATGTACGTTGACATTTAAACATTTGGATATGTTCATGGATTAAGGCCGGGTCCTGGTCTCCTATGTATAAACTCATTTAACAGTAGAGGTCGTACATTTTCAGTAAGAATTGGGGTCAGATAAAGAAGGAGCATTTACCAAATATTCACTATAACGCGTTCTTCGTAAAACGGGTTATATTTTAAACTTCTAAACACGTTAATCATTCTGTTATGTTTCACAAGAATAACAATTCTTGTGAAAGACATAATGGTGGTACTTTATTAATGTCAAAGCAGCCGCTTATATAGACCACTTGTTTTGCCTCGAACTGCTGCCTTAAGTGTAAATACATACATTGTTATACATTATTAGCATATTACTTGATATCGGTGATTTACTTTAAGTTGTTTCAGAAGTAAGCAGTAAAATGTGTCAATTTTTGCTCAAGTGTAGGCCAATATCCGGTGTCACGTCTTACCTAGCGGAACAGGTAAAAGTAATCATCTTTTTATTGTATTTCCAGTTGTTTCACTAAATTCGTGTTATTACATTCTCATCACAATAAACTTTGTTAGAAAAACAAGACAATGCAAACAACGGCAATGAGCTTATTAATCACAGTCGGTCTTATCCGTCAATCTTTCATCATAACTACTACTCTGCATCGTAATGCTAGTGTTTTGAAACGATTACACAAATAGAATTGAGGATTGTATCACGGTTTGTTTACTTTGTATCGTTTCTTATTTGTATTGTACATGCCATTGAAATATGTTGGATACAGCGTTGTGGCAATTACCAAGTTATACATACTTCAAAGAATTTCATTGAAACAAAACCACTAAATCACCTGTATGTTTTGCCATTTATTCAATACATTGACATCATACGGTTTGAACAAATACACGAATGACTATATAGCTCACGGAAATGTGAATAATTTATGCTATGGTAGAAAGTAAAGTTAAGATGCACCTGCTATGAGCATAAATATGATTTATCAAGCGATAATGTACTTACTAAAAATCACAATGTATTGACAGTTAATAGTGTTGCATGTTCTTTGTCAACAAAATGATTCTATAAATGGTACTTTAACAGCAGTTTAATGTTGCAATAAAACGTAAATTAGATGTGTCCACATTTAAGACTACAATTATTAAACAGATAGCCCTAACATGGCGTTTGAAATCTATATTATAAAATAGCACAGCTTTTTCAAAGTTGTTAAACAGGATTTAGCGCTATGTATATATTCGAACGAAGATAAGTGTTTCAAATTGTATTAATATAACATTTTATGTCCAACGATGTGACTTCATAAAACAAGATCTCAACTCTTAGCAGCCAATCTCGGAACACAGACCTAATTTCAATACCAATATCAAGTAACAAGGAATGCATTGATGCTAGACAATTTAATGTGAAGAACACTCGTAAACATATGGCATGGTCATTTCACGCATTTATAAGACTACATCAGTATGGCAAACACTTTATTATTATTTAATTGATTTGTAATCCTTCTGTTGTTTCCTTGATAATTTGCAATATAAAGTTGTGTTCTTTTGTTTTGTAAACCAATGTAAGGTCCATATACGACGAGCAATCACTCCATTTCATGTACTACAAGCTGCCAGTGGTGTCAGTGCATTTCTTTACCGAGAAGCTATCACTGCATTTCATACCGAAGCTTACACTTTTACTGTTTGATATAGCTAGCACTATGCATGTATAATTCGAAAACATATTATCGACAACACACACACGCACGCACGCACACACACTCCCACAAACACACACACACACACACACACACACACACACACACACGCATACCTATTGAATAAAACATTATTTCTAAAAATATCACATGTCTATTTTTAAATGAAGATGTAAACAAATACATTTGCATATTAGTGCTTGCTCGCAAAGAATCGAGTTATTGTTTTTTGGATATATACATAATAAACATAATGTAAATGCAGTGTTACTGATGCATTGAGTTCTTGCAAATTAAATAAATTCGGTGAATAATACATTCCAAGTTTTTTTTAAAGAACATTCAATTGAGTGGAAAAAAAGGTAGATTCCATGTAACATGAAAAGTATATCACACAATACGGATAGCTTCCAATATAACATTCATGCAAAGTTGTAATATAATTGGCCAGCCCAGTATACATTAAGTTTAATAAAACAAATTATATACATGATACAGATTCGGCACTTTGACGTTCAAGTCGTTTTAAGATACAATCACTACAGAATATATTGCGGAAAAGATCTTTTACCTCTTTCCTAAACTGCACGTTCATGAAACCATAAATATATGGGTTGATCATACTGTTAATAAAATAGGAGTTCAGGAACACTCTATAAGCTACCTTTTCAGAGAATCCGAGCGATCGGTAATATTTGAACGAGTCAGAATCGTGTGTGTAGCGTATAATCAAAATAATCAGGAATGGTGTATATGACAACATGAATGCAATCGTTACCATTCTCATCATCATAGTATTTTTCCGTGTTGCCCTAGTTTTTACAGTCGAAAAGGACTTTCGTACTAATGGTCTATTCACTGTTGTTTTCGGGCTGTAAGGTTTCATTTCACTCGGGCTATATTTTCTTACAGTATTGTGTGTTGTCATTAACGACGCACTGTTGGAGCACATTTGCTCCAATTCTTCCGGAACGTTATCGATAATGGTCTTCCTATTACCCGGAGAAGTTGTTTTCGTCCTTGTATGTGAATCATCTATAGAATCAACGTTCCTGCTTGGTATTTTAGACCCAAAGTCTTGGTAAGATGACGACATTCGCTTCAATTGAGCTACATCTGTTGTCTTGGTAACACCGGTGATAGCAGAAGCTATGCTCTTAAGCATCATTTGACCCGAACTTGAAGCTTCCTCGCCGACATCAGTACATGTTGCGATGTAGATTGTTCGTCCAATTGCAATGTAAAGCGTGGAAAGAATAATGAAAATCAGAATAAGAAGACCAAACAAAATAGTCGTAAAAATCAATATTAATCCTTTTCTAATTTCGTGTTCATCCGCTATGAGACATGTTTTTCCAATAACTTGCGCGTTGCCCTTTGGTAAAACTATGGGTATTGTCAGGGTATGTGTACCGTAAAAGACAAATGCAGGCCACACTACGGCGGAAGCCACAACAAACGATATCAGACACAATGTCTTGGCAAATCGCGGTGTTAACTGTCGACTTTTCAATGGGTAATGGACAACCAGAAAACGTTCAATTGCGATGGACACTAGAACAAGGGCTCCTGTGTTGTTAATAACATATGTAACACCACGACTTACTTTGCAAAGGAGATGATGGTCGAAGGACAAAGGGTTCATCAATATAGAAATTTCTAAGGGGACGGAAAATGTACAGTTCAACCAATCAAGTATTCCTAAGCAAAGAATAAATACACGCGTCCTGTTCTTTTTCCACCTGGTCAAGTAGATGAAAATTACTGTGGAATTTCCAACGAATCCTAAAATGACGTACACAAACGCACATATGATCGGGTAAATGTGAACGTCCATAGTCTTCCTATGCAAAACCTCGCATATGGGGTTTTCACTGGAGGGCGAAACGCACATAAACACGTTTGCACTGGCATTGCTTTGCAAAGCTATTGTCATGTTTTTCATTAAAGACCATAATATATTCCTCTTATTCATAATGTTAGAACTGCGGTATTATATTCCCAGATAGTATTGTTTGTCGATAATTAAAAACTTTAAATTATCTTAGAACAAATAATTCTAAATACACAGTCCACGTCAAGATAAAATGGAGAAGAAGTTACAATACAATTCCAAATTCCAACTGCTTTTTTTAGTAATATATTAAATACGTATTTGTATATTCCTTTGTTACCTGTTTAAAGATTTGACAAAATATTGTCGTTGTTCATTTGATTTTAAATCGGAACACTTTAACCTTGCTTTGCGAATGGCTTTGTTTACATAATCCGACTCAATGCAGTTTTGGTACAATCTTCTCTTCAACTCGCGATGCTGTATATTGTGCAGTCTGCTGTACTTTTGAGTCAAATTTGGTCAAATAATACATAAGCTTGTGTGATGCTCCCGAAAGAAGGTTGTTCCAACTGGAGGTGCAATTGTGTGACCCACTGAAAGTATACAAAACGTTAATTAAAGTATTTGACATAACTATTTGTTTAGAGTTGGCTAGTTAAATATCTAAATAACTTACTTTTTGAGCTACAATACCCGTCCTTATATAAATGTAATTAAAGAACAAAACGCATTACTAAAACTGGTTAACAAAATGACATGGATTCATAACATTGTAAAAATATGTTATACTATAAACCATTTAATCATAACATGTGATACCACTCAAAAAATAACAAATTGTACTTGTCCCCGTTTGTGCCTGTGATGTTAATGTATTGTTAAACATTCGCTGAACTATCCTCAAACATAACCGTGCTTGCATATTCTCAATCGATATGAATTAATATACTATTGTTTGCACAGTATTGATAACGCTGACAACACTATTGACAATGTAACCCAGGTGAACACAAAATGAAGACAGGGATATGCATATCATATTTCATCAAAGAACAATTCTTCAGACAATGATATGGCCATAGATCACAACACAGTGTTATTACGAATCCGAAATCAAAATCCCATCTTTTGATTGTTAAGCAGACTAGTTGGACGTTCTTCAGCATATTGCTAATGAAGACTGCGTAATATAGTCGAAATATTCAAGTGAATTCAAATTTTGCTCTGAGTAATGGAATTTATTGACTCATTAAATTCTCATTCAAAAACGTACCCTATGTGATACATGGGTTTTTGTAACTTGTTCATGATTGATGTCACTTATTCAATTGCTCGCTAGCGAACAATGTCAATAGCGAGTCATATCAGGGCAAACTTAACAAATATTGGACGTGTTATACAGTTAAACATCTATTGCAAGAAACCTACAATAAACAAAAGCACCATAATTAAAAACATAGCAAACTGAATAGTACATTTTCAACTGATGTATTTATGACGCCCTAATTCACACGTTACATAGTTGATTCGGTACATTTGGCAAAGATGGCGTATGTAGAATTGAAATAATACATAAATTATACATATACAATAAAAAAACGCTTGGAAAATTTAAAAAATTATTTAAAAAAGCACAATTACTGATCAACAAATATCTTTTCCAGTGACTGCGAGACTTTTGCTAAAAAATAAACAGAACTTATCCATTAAAAGAATTAAATATCAATGTAAACTAAATTGAGGCACGAACATATCATAATGATGGTAATTAAAAAGCATGTCAAAGATAATGAGCAGCTTTCAAAATGATTTTTAGATAGATAAATTAAATTTTCAACAAATAATGGTTCTTGTGAAATTGATTCTTCTGCTCGGTAACAAATAAACCTCATCCCAGAAGCAGCGTTCTTAAGCTGTTACTGTGTGCTGATACTTTACCTTGATTGGATCCGCAAATAACGTTGTTCCATTTGCAAAATGCATCCCCAGCTCCGGCAATGGGATAACTGTGTTTGTTATATACACAGCAATTATTATTCAATTAACGGGATAGTGTGCGACATAAATTATCAGCTAAATTATAACAAATCCATATTTCCACAGAACAGTTATTTGTAGTGCATGAATCATTTGTTAATTTGTTACTTGAAATGTTATATTTTCGTCGTAAGATGCGTATATAATAAATTTGCATTTACATTTATTGTTTTAGTGTTTAAGTAATGTTCCCTATATAACCCAAAACTGTGTAATTTATATTTAAAAAGTTACTAATTATCTTATAACATGACAAAACACTAAAGAACATCGAACAACTGACACAAATGATTTACACCAACGTGACCGCCTTGGATGACCAATTCATAGAGCATTTGGGGTTTAAACCTGTTTATGGGTCCTCAAAGCTTACACATATAAACCATTCTTTCAAATTGTATAAACAAATTACGGGTGAATACAACATTGTGTTTGATACATAAATATTCACATACGGCAATGTAACAATTTACCTAATCAAGCGTAAGAGAACGTAAGCGGTAATAAAAAAACATAAGGTCATAGTAATTGTAATCGGATAACTATGAACACGTAATAGTTTCATATTAACACTTAATTTAAACCTTGATTGGAATATACATATTTAAGATCAGTCAGGTTGTGCTTTCCATCAAAGCTGCACGTTATTCCGAATACAGCATACACTTTTACACACAAAACACCGACACCATTACATGGATATTTTTTGGAATTATTTAAACAGCATTCTTAATAAGCCACAATTACCATTGAGGATTTTGAGATTTTGGAAATGCCAAATCTGTATTTCTTTCGAAGAAAGTAAAAACCCGAATACCAAGTGCAAGACTAGACGCGGTCATGCACAAAAGTAGTAAGACGTAACATAGTAAACAAATACAGCGTTTGCTTTATATATAATAATCACTCCAAGATAATTGTTTAAATGAGATAACCCTTACAAAGCCAATTTTAAATACGTTTAATACAAGAATTATACCGACTAATATATTTTAGCTTTGTAGAAAATACTACAAAATACTACGAAAATATTTCTAATAATAAGGCATCCTGTTCGGTGTTTGTCTTCACTCAACGATATTAAGACTTAAAACTAGCAAATACCAATATTTATAAAATTTCAACTTTCTTAAAATTGTTAATACTTAGTCTAACTGGGTATATA
>VMBQ01002115.1:79742-114727 GCA_007657795.1 Dreissena rostriformis | reverse complement strand
TATATATACTCCATGCGCATTTTGCCTTCTTTCAAGGATGACTTTGATAAATTAATGAACATTGAGATGAGAGCGTTTACAATAATTATTATTTAGATTGGTTTGTAGATTAAGACCCTATGGAATAGATGGCATTACACCCAAAATATTTAACTCCTAAATAAATACTCTCCTTTAACCTTAAAACGAACGTCTTAAAACAAACGCCATATAAGAATTCCTGGTTATTCTTCAATAAATGTTCTCTTACGTAATCATACAATAATGAAGTGTTGTGCAGTTTCATAGAATAATCCTTGGCTAGAAGATTCGATTCGTATAGGTAACTACAAATATAATATTATACATACCGTATATCGATTAAGTTTTGAAAACAAAGTCGCTATATTAGTACAAATCTAACCTGTATTTATATAATCCTGGAGAAACAAATCAATCACATCCAAGCTGTGAGTTCATCCGTATCACAATTATTAATTCAACAGTTATGTTCTAGAGCCAAACGTGTACGGTTTGCTTGTTGCAATCTGTATCCGATGGGCAAAGAAGTCGTCCCAGCTTTCAACTGAAATAAGAGGCACCGCTGATGAGAGACGCGAATATTTCTCCGATAATATTTGCAATGGGTAGCTTCTTCCAATGATGAGAGAATGGGCGTGACATATTGAGCAAGGATATTATAAATGGCCGTTCTATCAACCATCTGTTGTTATCGAGACCTCGAGCATTTTCTTCAATCCCCGATCCGATTTAAAGAATGCTTACTGGCATGAAACAACTTGATAATAGCCCCATAATGAATGTTATAATATTTGTCGGTTTCATATTTTTTCGATTTGACTTTTTACACGTACTAGAGTTCGATAACATTAACATGGCATTAGTGAATTCAATTAGCATAAATTGTACACTTGCATTGTTTCCTATACTTGCATTAGCTTCGTATGAGTTCAATGAGGCCATAACAGTGTAATAAGAAAAATACGTTTCAAACGATGTAAATCACGTATAGTACAAAACTAAGATATAATGTAACAGGCCATTCCCACCTGATCCTATTTTACTGACTACTAATCACAATCAGACAATCAGACAATCAGAGTGTCAGTGGGAGTGATCAATGATGATTTTAAATAATCATGCCATGTGTTTTCGATTGTGAAATTGTAGTTGTGTGTTAACTTGGATTTTCGTCGTTTTCAACAATGTTTCATGCATTTCTGGTCGGTCAGTTTACCAACTCACACTTTTTCTCATATATCAGATTTTCCAGTACTAATTTCGTATACTTATGGCAGTAACAGAGAATGGCCCATACACGTAATGTGACCGGGCCGGTAATTGAACCCGCGATCTTCTGATTTGTCGTCAAGGACTCTACCAACTGAGCTTACAAGCCTGTCACAATTGTAAGATTAGACGATATAGGTTTTTGATTACTGTATGGTAGTATTTCATTGTTAATTAAGATTTCATAGACGAGGCATTTCATATTTGCCAATATCTATACTAATTAAATTATTTATATAAAATACTGGGAAATGTCACTGGTGAGTGTACATAATATTTGTCATAGTTTCTATTTCATTGAATTTATTTATTTAAATATTGTTGAATTCCTTTTTCCCGAATTCATATGAATTATGTTTGTATTGCCATGAATTATTTAATTATTATTTTATTGGTTTCATTGTTTATCTTTTACTTAATATTTGTTATTTTTATAATTTTATGCAATACATTTCCATCTATTTAATAACGCCTATCAAGCATACACATTGAGTGATTATGTACACATCACCTTCGGANTCGGATACAGTATTTTTCGTCGATTTTAATTATTTATTTTTTATTTTCGACGTTCTTTTTAACATTTTCTATACAATGACGAATACACATGCGGTGATACGAATGGTCTGGTTTATACTATTTTGCATTGTATCCTCAAGTCAAGTCACCAGTTTCGGTTGATGTGTAACAAATAGTTTACAAGATCAGATTAAAGAATAAATATTAACCAGTGATTGCAACTAGAAAGACTAAAAAAAAGTACAATTAGTTAGGGCTGGGGGAAGCTCTGCCCTTTATCGTAGTTGGGGATGTGCGGCCCCAGACCCTCAGTCTAATTTTCCGGATTTCACAGTTGGGACAATTGACACCCCTGCTATAGAAGCTTATTCAGAACTGAATCGGTAATCTCCATTGGGCACTCATTGTGTAGATGCTTATTGAACAGAGTAGAAAGTTGATCTCTCTAGACTCTATAACTAGTATTATTACCGGATGGAGTGGGTTAGGTCAAAGACTGACATATAAGTAACAAATGTTACAGAATAATAACTTTAATTCGGGCTAGTTAAAATTGATTCGGGCTAGTGAAATTTCCAAGCTGGTAGCCCGATCGGGCTAGTGCCTCAAATAAAATAATGCCAAGACTGTATCAATGGTATATCTATAATTAAATATGTGTAATTATGTCAATTGTAATTACGCTTATTAAGTACAACAATATATCAAATATATTGTATTTTAAATATATTAGGTCTATATATGAATAATTGATATAATAATAATAATAATAATAATAATAATCCATTTACAGCACATAACAACATTAACGACATTTTCGTTTACATTTACACTAGTATGTGTCTTAATTATGTTTAAAGTTGGCCATATTTGTGTACAGTAGTAAATTTACGGCACAAACAACATGAATATGCATTCCAATAATGTCTGAAGAAGTTCTCAAACAAATCATTCATATTTTGATGGACACTAAGTGTCGCATTTCCATAGTAATAAAAACAACTTGAACTATTTGTATTGCAAATATAACGGGAAATATGTTTCCGATTTCCTCGTGATAAATCATGTTTAAACTCTAATCAATTACGTTCACCGATAACGTTCCTAGACACAAAGGTAATACAATAACCCGTTTTAATACTGATGAAATGTTTTGCGTCTCTGGTTTAGTTTTGTCTCCACAAACATACAGTAGCTTGTTAGAAAGCTTTTATTTATTCAAGGTAACAATCTCTAAATAGTTTATATAACATAACATAACATTTATTAGGCATAAAACAGCATATTGCAAATTTATAGCCTATACACGGTGTGTGTTTGTGAGAAAGCAAAGACATGATACATGTATTTGAGAAGTACACCACAAAACGATGAATACGAATAGTAAGTAAAACAAAAGAGAAAAAAGGATCGAAGAATAGAATCAATAAGTCATTTACATTATGCATATATAATTTCGGTGGTGAATTTCGTTTACCAAAAAGAGATTTAGGATAATTTAAACGATCGATTATATTTTCAATGCTGGATACAAAAAATCAATTAAACATACTTAGTTAAGTAACATTAATACGTAATGTTTATGTAAAAATTAAAAAAATAAAATAATGAGTAGATTTCTTTAATCATTTAACATAAAATATATGCTGACTATTTTATGTAAATTGAAACAAAATTTTGAAAATCATACATAGAAGTGATCATCTTCATTACAAATAGTCAACATAATATAAAGTAATCGCATTTATAACAAATCACAAGTTGATCAATTTTACTATATCCAATACAGTCATTCGATCACCTTAATATTTTTAACATTAGGCAAATGGAAATAATAATCATAATTACTACGGTTCACGTATTATTGTATCTGTTGTAATAAACATAAAAAGTTGAAGGCGTTAACAGCTTTCTATATCACTCATATTACAGTAAATACACTTCCTATTTTCTTTTGGTATGTTTTCATGACGACCTTTTTCTATGGCTAGATTATGTGCAGAGATTCTGAATTGTGTAAGTGATATTCTTAATTTAGTATAATAAATACATTTTAAATATTTTTCAGTTTCAAAATCATATTTGAAATATCGGTATGCAGCCAGTCTATTTGAGTTATTTATATTGGAGAACCAAGTCTGTTTATATATATCCAAAATTCGATTTGTTATTATTTTTGGGTCGTATTAGTTTGGGGTGTGTGTGTTTTGTTGCATTCACATGGTAGCTAATTCAATGTGTTAGAGTAATTCTTTAATCTGATAAGCCCAGTTCCTGCTGGCATATGTATTACTACTTTCAGCATCGCTCTCAAGCAAATTATAAATATATTTTGTCAGTAGGTTGTTGTTTGGATCAATGATTTTTAACCAGTATTTAACTAGTGTCAATTGGCGTTTTACATATATTGGGTATCTATATATACTTTTATTTCCTCCAGGGTAGGAAAGCACAACATATATACAGCAAGCATGCATTCAGAATTAAGTACAGTTTCACAGCACATTGAATGTTATAGTGACATATACATTTTTTATAGCAAAAAAATATAATAGATTGAAGTAATGAGTAGGTACATTAAGGAAATACATTTTGACAATTGACAATATCACCACAAAATAACATAAACAATAAACAGTGCGAAAGGATACGTGAAAATATGTAATGTAATACACTTTAACTTTTAAAAGCTGAAAAGCAACCATTGTAATAGAAAAGTTTGAGAAGCGCCCATTTTCATTTTCTGAGCTGAGTTTCAGCAACGATACTGTTTGCCCAAAGGCGTTCATTGACATTAATGTCGTAAATCGGATTATTCCGATGCGGTTAAAGACACGTTCCCACAGCCGCTTTCGCTGTGCATCATTGGTGGTACAGAAACACATCAAATGTTCAGTTATGTTATCAACGATCGATAAGGTTACACGGGCTACACGTTTGAGAGAATGGGCGTGACGTCACAAATCCGATACTATTTAGAATTGTTTGACAGGCAGTCAGAAGCTTTGGATTTGCCCTGGCTATATCCCACAGTGGCGAGCAATTGCCTGGTTTAATCACATTTCCTCAAAGGTTGTACTGGTCACAGCACAAAAGACGCTGAGTCACATCGATTTTCGCTTGCAGATTCACTGTTTTATCAATTATCGTTTTCCATGTAAACTTTGTTGGGAAAAGTCCAGTTTCGATGTATTCATTGAGAAATTGAAGGAGACCGTACTTTCCAAGGCGCATGTACACGTCTGGCATAAAACCTACACTTTGATTTTCCAGATTCATATATCTGAGCAACGTTGTGAAATACATCTTTCACCAAGTACTTTGGCGATAATCTGCATAGCTGGCCTAAGAATTTTAACTTTGAGCAGTCCATGTATGTTTCAATCGGGGTGGCATTTGATATACACATACAGTAGTCTGTAGAAATACTTTTGTGCAAACCCTTCATGTGTTTTATACAGAATCTATGTGCCAATTCTAACCGAGCTACATCACTTGCTGCACAGTTATTCCAGAGTTCACAATCGTACATTGCCTTCGGAAGGACGGCTGTCGTATATATCGTCCGATACATTTTCCTTCATGAAAGCCCCATGCTTCGGCTGCGTAATTTAATTTAGACCCAACTAGACTGTCAAACAGGCTACATTTTTCGTCTATGTTTAATTCAAGTTGATTAAATACTGTAAACAAAATGTATAATGCGAATTGTAAATGTTGAGCGATATGTTTTTGCGTACGGTTCCAGTCTCCGTTTTTGTAAAGATTTACCCCTAAATATTTAAATGAATCGACAATATCTAATATTGTGTTATTTAATGTAAAATTATATCGTGTATGTCTACCTTTTTCGAAAATCATTATTTTGGTCTTTTTATGCCCCCTTTTTAAAAAAAGGGGGTATATTGTTTTTGGCCTGTCTGTCTGTCTGTCTGTCTGTCTGTCTGTCTGTCTGTCTGTCTGTCTGTCTGTCTGTCTGTCTGTCTGTCTGTCTGTCTGTCTGTCTGTCTGTCTGTCTGTCTGTCTGTCTGTCTGTCTGTCTGTCTGTCTGTCTGTCTGTCTGTCTGTCTGTCTGTCTGTCTGTCTGTCTGTCTGTCTGTCTGTCTGTCTGTCTGTCTGTCTGTCTGTCTGTCTGTCTGTCTGTCTGTCTGTCTGTCTGTCTGTCTGTCTGTCTGTCTGTCTGTCTGTCTGTCTGTCTGTCTGTCTGTCTGTCTGTCTGTCTGTCTGTCTGTCTGTCTGTCTGTCTGTCTGTCTGTCTGTCTGTCTGTCTGTCTGTCTGTCTGTCTGTCTGTCTGTCTGTCTGTCTGTCTGTCTGTCTGTCTGTCTGTCTGTCTGTCTGTCTGTCTGTCTGTCTGTCTGTCTGTCTGTCTGTCTGTCTGTCTGTCTGTCTGTCTGTCTGTCTGTCTGTCTGTCTGTCTGTCTGTCTGTCTGTCTGTCTGTCTGTCTGTCTGTCTGTCTGTCTGTCTGTCTGTCTGTCTGTCTGTCTGTCTGTCTGTCTGTCTGTCTGTCTGTCTGTCTGTCTGTCTGTCTGTCTGTCTGTCTGTCTGTCTGTCTGTCTGTCTGTCTGTCTGTCTGTCTGTCTGTCTGTCTGTCTGTCTGTCTNAAGAAGTATATAAAACCATTTTACTACAATAAACCATCTGTATATAAATTCCACCAATTACTTAATGGTAATAACACGAATGAGCTTTTAATGTTGGCAAAATATGTTAAACTTGCGTTAAAAGCAAGAAATACTTTTTTAAACAATACTTTGTAATATACATAGGGTTGTCCTCCTAAACCCTGTAACACTGTACGAATACTTCAGAATTGTTATATCTCATCTTTTTAGGAATTTAATTCAATGTTATAACTTTTTATTAAGACGTCAATTTAAGTAAAATTAAGTAATGTATACATATATAATATATGTAGTATTTTGTGTATTGTAGAACTTTATTTAACCATAACACAATGTTAAACAAAATATTAAAAACTTGACATCATGTATGTATATGTTATTGATGTATTAATAACTGTAACACTGTACGATTACTTCAGAATTGTTATATCTAATCGTTTTAAGCATTTAATTAAATGTTATAACTTTGTATTGAGATGTCAATCTTAGTAAAATGAAGTAATGTATAAATATATAATATATGTAGTTTTTTTTTGTATATTGTAAACCTATATCTAACCATAACACAATGTTAAACAAAATGTTAAAAACGTGACATCATGTATGTATATTTTATTGATGTATTTAGACGATGTACTCTGTACAAGTCTCAATAAATTGTCTTGTCTTGTCTTGTCTTGTCTTGTCTTGTCTTGTCTTGTGTTGTTATGCAAAATATGAGGCAATGTGCAAACAAACACGCCAGCTATTGTTTGTTTTTGTGTTCTCATCTTTTCTTTGTTCGGAATTCGAATTTCAAATACAGTTAGTTAGGTATTTCACTTTGATGTATGAGTAGCTAGCAAATCAATAGTATATAACAAATGTAAAACAATAATAATAGGTGAAACATTATCGGGAGAGTAATTCTGTGTACCGTCACAGTATTGTAAAAGCAATAGTTGTTTGAACCATCCGTCTGTCAATCTGTAACAGCGCGGGTAAATATTGTCAATAACAAACATTACTATGTAAAAATGACAAACCGTGACATTCAGATAGATTGTAACGACCATGTTTATTATTTATATTCACTTTTGCCAAAGACTAAGGGAATTTACCCTCTGCCTTATCTCAGCGATTGATTGGTCGTCTCGAGTCATGGTTCATGTGGGATGACTTGAGGAAGTATTGGGACGATGAGTGCATTATATTTAACCTTTTTACAAAACCTGTCAAGTGAATACATTCGTGTTATTTAACCATGATATAGAAGCATCATATTAAAACTATTGTTAAATCTTTAACTTAACTATTGACCATTTATATATATATATCAATCACACTAACATAGTATTCTATTCATCCTTCAATATTTGTTATATCTAATTTGTTCCTGATGCAATCAAAATAGTAGTCTTTAATTTCTAAAAACAATAGCAAAAACTAATTAAATTAACTGAATCTAACCTTGCGTACTAATATTTAAATTGTGCGTGATATTTCCGGTTTACGCCACTCGAAATCGTTCTTAAGCATTCCAATCAAAAGCACAGTAACAAGACAAAGTATCGCTGTATACAGCTTTGTTAAAATGCTTGTTTCACCATTGCAAAATACCAAAAATAGAAATGGCTGCCTGTTTAAACTTACAAAATGTGTACAGTCGATTGTAGTATAGCGGATTTTAGTTAGTAACGGATAGGTTAAAGTTGTTTTTGCAAAATACTTTAATTCATATTAACATTTATAATTTTCTATGAACTGAATGCAAGAAGGCTATCATGTTTCAGTCGCTTGATGTTGTTATTGACGGGTGTCAATCTTTTTTAGAAAGCAAAACGAGGTCACGTTATGTACGCACTGTTTTTGCGACGAAAGGAAAAGTGCAGACGTATATTTTTTTTTTTTTTTTCAGATTTTGTTTGGTAAACATACTATTCATTGATGTAATATTTTAGTATAATGTGTACTTTACAAAAGTTAGAATGCTCAGAAACCAAATCGATGCCTGCAATATAAAATAAGCATGAAAGCTGAAACTCGTAATTTAGTGAACAACGGACATGTGGGACCCATATTCAGAAATGGGGGGGTTGTCTCAAACTACATATAAACTCAACTGAAAATGTCCCATATGTATCATAAAAACTGAAGCTTTCCAAGACATTTACAGTTGGTAAATATTAAATTAAATCAGATTTTTTTTATAATATCTGTTTCATATGTACATTTAAACAATCAGATAATTTTATTATTAGTCAAGGTAAAAGTATACGATATTTCTGTGAAATTTCATATACCTTAAATCTCGAAAATTGTTTGCTATTGCATGTGTGTTGGATATGAGCAGTATAAATTTGGATTTCGTCGCAAATTAATTCCAGCTGAAAAAGACGCTGTTGCAAACGATCCATGGAATGTGGAGATCTGTTCACTACTGGATTTCAGCTTTGATTTTACAACCATCAACAACATGTTAAGTTTGGCACCGCAAAGTCATCAACGTTTGGTAAGGTTTAATATTTAAAAAGGTCGTTTTTACTGATCGTTTTTGAAAACGAGACTCGTTTTCTATCTAGTTTGCTTTAAAAATATACAATACGATATGAGTTTTAACTGCTTGTATATATAATTGCTTGGGTATCTGTTAACCGTTTATGGTCTAATTCGTCCAACCATACCATATTTTGTAGGTTTTAATGTTGCGAGTAACTCGATGATGTATGGAACTAATTTATGATGCAGCATAGAGACTGAATTACTTGACATGAGACCAAACACTTATGAAAATTGGCAATTTGCATCTATATCTGTGAGTTTTGTAAAGCAAAAATTCCGTCGATTTGTCCCTATAATAGCTGTTAGTTAAAATGCAACAATATTTTTAAAACAAATCACGCAAAAGAAATGTCCAACACATGAAAAGCAAATACATGTATACACGTTTCAATAAAACACTGATACTAGTTCAAACTAGTTCTGCACATATTTAACTCTCGTTAACATCATGCCATCATGTTGCTTCATGTTGCATCATGTTGCACACATGTTGTTCAATTAAGTAGTAAAATATTCAACTACTCTGCAGACGTTTGTAGTTGAAACTATTTTCTGTCTGCTGATTGCCCGCATTGTGATTATTTGGCCGCGGAAGTATTTACAAAAAAAGACATTATGATATTAAAGGCATACGATTCCAATCGCAATCATGTTGTTGCTTAATAGCAGTGTTTTATAGAAGCAGTTTAATGGCGTCCTGGGGTCACACAATTTTTATATACGTATTCAGATTTTAAAATCTTCTCTTAAACTACAAGGGTGAGGGGTTGACGATTTGCTTGTCACACTGTATGGTGGTTATCTACCAAGTTTGTTCTAATCATGCTAATGTAGACACCCATAAAATTACTTGTTTTTCTTATATTTACATAGTGAGAACCCCGTAACGATTATATCAAATATCCAAACTGTTACATAACTATGTGTTTTATTTTAAAAGGTTTTTTATTTAAATAAGCACACGGATAGTGGTTGTAGTCGTTTGTTTTCTATTGTATTCACGTGTATATGGTTCATTAGAAAAATACGCTATTTGTGAAAACAGCGCAGAGGCTTTTGTGCATATTTAAATTTTGATGCACACATTGTAATTATAAGTTATGCTTTGTTAATCTCCCGACTAGTAATTATGTGGTTTAATAATGATTTGGTTAATCATCCGTCTGGTAATTATTTAGTATGATTGTGTTTGCTATATGTTTTTATTCAAAATATAATTGCACATATCAAGAGCTTTTTTGTACGGAAATGTGGTTTCCTTTTATTCCATATCGAGGCTGAACTAAAGCATGGCACAATGTAATATTTGTATCTGAACTCGATTTCTGAACTTAAACACACTGTCCGTCTTAAATCATGATGAATTTTAACATGAATAGGGAACAGACAGTTGTTATTTCAACAAACACAACTCTTCTGCGCAAACATAAAATAGCATTCTCCAAGTTACTTTATATTGTATTATATTTTTGCGACCCTTAAGACCTGTCAATTAAGTTGACAACATTAGTAACTTCTTATTTATCTGTTTACGTAAATCATTAAACGTTAATATTACCGCCATCACGCAATTTTAGTTGTTTTGTTAATTCAAATGCTGGTGTCAGTTTGGATCACTTTCAGGCCGGATTGCAGTCAAGCAGAAAATTAAAGAAATAAAATAAAATAAAAGACAAAGAAACACAAACAAGATACAAGACAAATAACATGACACCGAAGAGGTTGGCGGTATAATTATCCCAAAACCGATATGGTTATCGTATGGCGATCTATGCTTATAAAGACAACTCTTTTTTTCAAGCATATCGGTTGAAGTTTCAATATCAATTTACTGACCCACAAATACACGTAGCAAACCGATACGAAAAAGATACAGAACAAGTTTTTGAGGCGTATGATTGCGTATATAAATATAGACATGAAGTTGTCATACAACTTAAAACTTTTAAATGGTAATAATAACCGATATTACTCTAAGTTTTCTGACATTTTACATTTTCGGACATCCTCTTGTTAAGCCAAAATAATTATTTTTTCTTACTTTTATTGTTCGGACACCCCGATTTTTTTCCCTATGGTTAATGACTCTTTATTTGCGGACTTACAGCATTTGATCTGAATTCATCTTTTCGGTATTTTAGTTAATCCAGTGACATATCACACACGTGTTTTAACAACCGCGTGACGTTAATAAAAGCTGGTAGATTAATACAAGAAATCAAATGACCGTTACGTTTGCTTTATTTGGGTAAAAAGGCATGAATACTCGATACAGGTAATTATTCCCGCTGGTAGCTTTAAGTAGTAACGCAGTTGTAATGGCTTTGCTAGGCAACCAATAAATCTGTTTAATTCTTAAACAATTTGTGTTTCGTATCATTTCAAGAATAACTGTTTGCTTTTGAACATTATTATTTTGTTGGTTAATGCATGTTTAGTAGTTTAGTTATTTAGGGCAGCATGCCCCCGCTTAAAATCTCACAAATATGCTCCAGTTGTATTGCACTACATTTAAAGGTGTTAAAGACAACGATTAAAGAGCAAACATTATCATAATTAGCTTATGGACAGAATAGTGTATATTATCTCACTTTTACAGCGAATTCGGTTGATTAAAGCCCCGTTGATTAAATTTCTGCTATAAACCACGGCACGACATGACGTCATTTGTTCGACAAAATGACGTTATAAATCCAGCGAAAATATCCATTTAAAGTAGTTTTGTTTAAATAAAAAGGTTAACTGAATGAAAAGTGGGATAAATAGAAAAATAGGTTAGTGTTAATTATAGATCAGGTGTATCACGCTCGGCACGAAAACGAAAAAGCACTCGCAAAGGCTCGTGCTATATTTGTTCTTAGCCTCGCATGATAAACCTGATCTATAATCAACACTAACTTATTATTCTATATTTGATTATAATAATTACAGATTCATACTATAGCAATGTTAATCTTTTTACTACGTGATCAAAGTTCAAAATTGGTGTATTTGTCTGTAAAGCAACATTTAACTTATTAACGTAGATAAAATTGGATGGTTTAATGTTGTTTGCAGCTTACAATTAATTGTTTGTCAATTCGTACAGGCACTTCAACTAGACGTGTTTTTTTAATAGTATATAGTAAAGTTGTATTCTCTTTAATCATATATGCATACACTCTAATTCACATTATATCAAAACTGCATGGCACCTTGAAGAATCGAATGGTATGAATACATCTGTTTAATAACCAGTCTATACCATATGTTAGTTTATTTACATCAACTAAAATCATGGACATAACAAATTATAAAGTATACGTTTCCTTGCATTCCTTTTTAATGTCACATACACTTTTGAACACGACTTTACTATACCTACCACAACTTTGTTTCTCATAAGTAAGTCTCACCTGGATATCCAACATTGATATGGAAAATTTCTCACTGCTTCTGCATAAAGATTCTGTAACACTATTTTGTCCATAAAAATTTGCGATCCACTGAGGTCGACTTTAACATTCCCCACATTAAATACTATCTAACTGCTGACGCAGTTAAACCTGTTTAGCTGTTTTATTTCTTGAATTGGATATAACCACCCATAATGTCTACACCACGTATTTGCAACACGATCGCGCGATATTTGTAAGCAAATGGTGTATGATTATCAAGGCTTGCGTTCAACCTATTTGAGAAACACGGTGAATGTCGTAACACAATAAGATGTTTACTTTTATAGTGTAATATCATTAACAACTTAATACGAAGCTGTGTAAATTGATGATTTAATCGACTAAGAGCCGAAGGGCTTATTCGTAGTTCACATGAAGATGTATATTCTATTAAAAATGTAGATATAAAGACTGAAATATTTAATTGAACAAATATAAAGACATAATGAAACTCCGGATAAAGTATCAGAAGAGAAATTGTGTCCGCCAGTCTTTTATTTAAAGCAAATGACCAATTGACTATACATTAAAAGACAATACGAACAATCAGACTATTAGCATACAATTATGCAATTATGCTAAAAGCTTGGGCCACCGTCTTGGAACGGTCCATGCACAGCCTTGGGGATTTCAACCGTGTAACGTAATAACTCGTATACAAATAACTCAATTGATAGTTCTGTGTTCTTTATTCAGTTCTTTACATTATGTTTCCAAGTCCAATATTTCTAAGTCCATATAGTTTCCAAGACAAGACATTTACAAAATCCATCCAAATCCATCCGTAAGATATTCTAATTGAATAACATTTTGAGAACTTCAATTAAACGACCTGTGCGGTCCCATATCCAATAAAGTACTAGTTTCAATTAATACAACAAGCAAAGATTCTCTTAGTCTGAAATCATTTTCCAAGTATCCTTTGTATCATTTTAGACGTTTCTTAAATACTCAAGGTTCACGGAAGTTTGACCGTAACGTTACGGGAACGATCGACATGGAGGCGTAATAATATGCCTATTGCGGAAGACGTTATCCACTAAAACGTTATTTACCATATATATATCGGTCATTGTGGTTTGCGTATACAATAAATGGTCTATTGAATTGAAAAGGCGGACGAAATTGACTCGGTGTTATGGATATTATTGACAGCTTCACCTTTTGAAACAGGAAGCGTTTACCTCAATGGTTCGCTGGTCACGCGTTATTGCCTGAAACTTAAACAAAAAAATTACTGTCAATACTTATTTACGAAAACAGTGTCTAAATTGTACTTTGTAACATTTTACAATAATAATCTTCTCTATAGTTCAATAATAATAATAATTGTATATATTCCATGAAGATAATTTCTACACGATTTAATAATAACATGATTTATGCGTGATTTAATATTTAGTTTATTTCTTACTGATAATAGTTTCTACTTAATTATAAAATAATAATCATATTATTTATTACTATTTAATATTAAAATTTGTCTTTGTTTCTACTTAATTATACACTAATAATCATATTTTACATTACTATTTAATATTTAGTATACGTCTTCAGGTTAATAGTTTCTACTTAGTTATACAATAATAATCATATTCTACATTACTAGTTTCTATATAATTTAGTAATTGTTCTCAATGTTAACTACATTAGGTTATTACGTCACAAACCGGTTGAAGGGATCACAAACCCAAGGACGTAACAAACGACGTTTATAACAATTCAATTTGTAAACGAATTTTGTAAATTGTAATATGCGTGCGTATTTATATCAAATAATGTAACTCAAAACACATGTTCAGTGGAGAAGTTATTATTACATCCGTTAGTATTTCATCTACCCCAAATGGCACAGGTTTTCCTCCAGTGCCGGGGATATAATTGGCACAGGGGAACTTGACCTTAGGACTTGTAATGTACATATACTTAATTCTATAAAGCTCAATCAGCAATAACACATATATTTGTTCCGGTTAACGTTGACACATATAGTGAGAATCGTTCAAATATTAAATACGACAAATATAAAATGCGGAGTATGTGTATCATATCCTTCAATAAATGTGGCTTGGTATTTTATTTATGTTTTATTAGTAAAGCATCCGCACAACAGGAGATGGGTTCATTTATGTCCTTTTAATGTTTTTCTCATTCTCGATAATTATTGATAAAATAAAAAAAAACGTAATTGTAGGCTCAGTCTCTCCAAAGGTATGGATAATAAACAAGGTTTCTCCAAAGTATTGAAGCCCTGAACTTACAAATTACAAATCTTCGACAGCACTATACAGAAATAATCGAGCGGTCATTGGTTTAAGGTATCCTCTGCATTGCATTGAAATATCTCTACAACTTAAAATAAGCATAAACTAGATCACACAAGAATTGTTATATGTGTTCTATAACGTTGACGTAATGATAGGTATAATTATTTGTAAATGACAAATAACTTTAAAGTTTAATAAAACATTCAGTCTGTCTGTTATAATACTAGTCACTGACCATATAATAATATATATTATTCAGACCTCTACGTATAGAAAATTCGCAACAATAACATACCAATTGTGGATTTGCCTCTTATGACAGCTTATTACACTTAATTCTGGACTGCAGAATGTTCCTTGTGCCGTGTTACGGCAATATTATTGCATAGGTGTACACAGACATCAAAGACAGTGATATGTGTTATAACGTTTAATAATATAAAAATATTCTGCCATACGATAAAACTTAAGTTAGATAAAACAACATAAATTCTAAAATACATAAAATACGGACAAAAGCACTGTTTATAAGCCATCTAGACTAACATTCCAATAATACATTAACATAGCTGAAATACAACACGCCTTCGTAAAAACTGACTTAAAACAATTCATTTTCACTTCCACTGCGAAGGCTATCTTCTTTCCCGCATATGGTGATGATCGCTCTGTTTGCTTTACATCTTACTCAATATGATGCTAGTGTTTAACTTAATCGGTTAAACATGAATAATTAAATTATAAAAACATTATCAGAGGAAAAAATCCATATAAACATCCGAAAAATTGTATTTAAAGGCAAGTGAACAGATTTCTGTACAAAACAGGACGAAATATAAACCACTGTATTACATATTAACCTAGAAGATTCCACACAAAAACAGGAAAAGATCATAAGACTTCTGAAAGGATAATTTAGGTTGTTTAAAGTTACGTTGTTCTGCAAACACCACATGTCTCCACTTTGTTTTACATGCTGTTAACATATAAATAGAACAATTACGTTAACTTAATTATGCTAACATAAACTCAAAATAGAACAACTACGTTAACTTAATTATGCTGTTGTTTGTTGCGGCAATAATATTCTTTCAAAAAAAGGAACTACTTTTTTCTATTTAAACCAACATGTTAGTGACGCATACTTTATGTTTTCAAATATTGTTATTTTTCTCTGTATCACTTTGTTTGCATTGTTTAAGGCCGATTATTGTAAATCACGCACGAATCACTTGGTGTGTGGGCGTACAGCAAAAATGCTACACCAAACAGCACCGTATAAATACGATTGAGAAATATAAAGAACCTCAGTGTTCAGTTCCAACGGTGTTGTCCTTGTGCAAAACCTATTATATAAACTCTCTTAAAATATGCACTCCCTCGTTCTTCGTGGACTATATATTTTAGCAGACCAATACGAAAATTAGCTTAAATGACATTTTAAGATGCCGTTCCCAGCTGGCGACCTTGATGTGGTATGTGAAAAATCTCATATATAGACGATTTTTTAAATGAACATAATATAAATATGACATTTTTCATACGTTTTAAGGACCCATGCTTTAATCTAGATCTTTTGATCTGAAAACAGTCAGTGTTTTACTATTCACGAATGATGTTCGGCTAAAACAATACAATTACGTTATTTAAAATAAATAATCAAAACACAAAAATGTACAAACAATCCATATGTGTTTCTGCTTAACATAAAAAGCAATCCGTTATTGAAAATATTTCAAACATTTCTACTGACCACCATATCAACAAAATATTCAATAAGGTAAACTAAGGAAACTATATAAAGATATGTACGAGTATCTAGCAGTATCCTTTCTATTGCTGCGAATGATGACGCATATGCGGTGAATCGCAGTATAAACAGTGTTTTTATATTCTGATAATACCACAGTATAACAGGTTAAATAAAAAGTACATGACAACCTATTTACCCTGGTAAATGCGTTATTAACATCTCGACTGGACTACTTCAATACTCTGCTGTACGGAATTCCCCAGCATACGATCAACAAACTGCAGGTTGTTCAGAATACTGCTGCCAGAATAATAACTAGAACATCTAAGTATAGTCACATCACACCGATTTTGAAGGACCTCGACTGGCTACCTGTACAGTACAGAGTGAACTATAAAATAATGACACTTACATCTAAAGCTCTACATGGCCAATCTCCAGCATATATCAAGGACATGATAGATGTCTATAGACCAACGCGTAATCTACGTTCAGCACGCCAATCGATGGCACTGGTACCCTCAAAAAACAAACAAGTGAAGTACGGTGAAAGGAGCTTCAAATCAGTTGCTCTAAAATTGTGGAACTCACTGCCTTCATATGTTAGAGACTGTCAAACACTCCAGTGTTTCAAAAGACAATTAAAGACCTACTACTTCGTGCTGGTCTACGGAAACTGATTAAATCAATATTGGCACTTCAATTGCGATAAACTGCTTATGTACTTGGATAGTCCACAAATGTTGTTTTAATGTTAATCCCTTTTATAATAGTAATGTTTCATGTGACGATTTTATTGATTTTATTGTTTTACCAGGCTACGTTTTTTTTTCTTATCATATGCTTAGTTAGATTTTAAATTGTTTTACTATGTTATGGTTATTTTATGTTTTTACCAGATTATGATATGTATTTATTATTGTACAGCGCCTTTGAACGTGTTTTATTACATGAAAAGGGCGCTTTATAAATCAGGTTTATAATAATAATAATAATGTAAAGTGATATTTTTTATATTTATAAATGAAACACGCTTCATGTTTTATTTGTTGATTTGTGTAGGTGTTCCCAAACATGGCATTTAATAATGGTTTTCCCAGATGAATCGTATTGATTTAGTGAGTACACTCGATCATAGGCGGAATATTTGGTATAAAAAAACAGATTATGAAAGATTATAATAGCATTGATATTAGAACATTACACGCGCTTGAGACGTTTTGACGTGACGCAAGTTACCTGGGAATAATAACGATGTTTACTTTAAACAATAAAACATCAGACAAAGATAATACACAAACAAGGAATATGTTCATGTTATTGCATAAGAATTTATATGTATATTCTTATATATAAAGAAGGAAATATTGAAAAATCAACGAGTCCATCGTCCCCATTACTTAATAAAATAAAATCGTGGAGTCTAAAAGAATGCACAGTCTCGTTCATTGTCTCGTTCATTTCGTCTAGGAGATTGCTCGGTAAAATAGTATAATCATATGTATGTTGACACAGTCTCTTTCATTGTCTCTTTCATCTCGTCTAGGAGATTGTTCGGTAAAATATTATAATCAGATGTATGTTGTAGCTGATGTCACGCTTGTTTTTATTTTATACAATATTTCAAACAGACATTTTCATAAGTTAACATACCAGTAACGATGATTTGCTTTAACCCTTTGCATGCTGGGAAATTTGTCGTCTGCTAAAATGTTGTCTGCTGAATTTCTAAAATTAGCATTTTCTTCGTTTGTTTTCAAAAAATACTATCAGAATAGCAAACAGTTTGGGTCCTGATGAGACGCCACGTTCTGTGGCGTCTCATCTGGATCCAAACTGTTTGCAAAGGCCTTCAAAATTCGGTTCCAGCACTGAAAGAGTTAACACAATAAGTGTAATGTCGAAAATGTGTTCCAATGATCTTGTCTACGCGAACAAACGATATACACGGTTAGCTTTGTCCATTACCTGTTACTAAGGGAAAGCCCGTATTGTGCATACAATTAAATTGATAAACCTTGCTATTTAATTCTATTTCAACGTTTATTCTATGTTTTTAACAGAGCATATGTGCTGCCCAATGTTCTGTAATGACACAACCACCACTCGTTATATCCGTAATCAACATATTCGTACTGGATGTCATCGTATACAAAATCATGGTTATGCCTCCGTGATCCAAACACAATAATTAACTGTGCTCCTATAAAGATCGGAACACTGTTATTAATCAGAAGTCAAACATAGTTCTAACATTCTGTTTCACACATTTCATTTTCGTATAACTTGGTTTTAGATTATTCGCTTTTGCAAACGAATCAATTAAAACTAAATTATAAACATGTGATTTGTTCCCTCAACATACGTTTCAACCAGTCAAATGCTAACGAAGCATTTCAAATATTTTTTCTTGCTTAATCATTAGTGTTTTACCAGTGGATGAACATCTTACATGCATATTGTTTATATTATGTATACACTAAGAAGTACCATATTGACAACGGTCTACGTAGCTCAATCGCAGTGAAACAGTTGTTACACATTTTAAAATTATAAACGCCATTGATTATAATTGATAAATGACCGTACAATGTTTATGGTTAGCTTAAACTGAATTATCATATTCAGAGCTTATACACGAGGTAACTAAATATATACAAGACCGCTACGTGTGTGAAACAATTTCTGTTATACCTAATGATAAAATATGACATTTCTGCAGTGCAATAACAGCAGTAAAAATAAACAAATTGTTATTTTCACCGGTGAAAATAACACATTTTCGGAACTACTTTTTCTATTTTTAGAGTATCTTCTCAAGATTTACTTCCCTTGTTTGACATCACGGACATGTACTGTTTAGTAAATGTTGTTACACTAGCAGTATTTTATGCTTAACTTTGTTTGCTTATTTTAGCAAGAGCAATAAAATGTTAAAACTGTTCAGCTTTGTTTACTCGTGAACC
The DNA here is from genome assembly GCA_007657795.1 of Dreissena rostriformis. NCBI lineage: Eukaryota > Metazoa > Mollusca > Bivalvia > Myida > Dreissenidae > Dreissena > Dreissena rostriformis. Next base: position 95,330 of record VMBQ01002115.1, on the reverse strand, counting down.
ATTAAATATTGGACTTTTTCTTTCGGCGGAGGATGATGCAAACACTAAAGACGTTATTTTGTGTATTGAAATGTATTGGGACGTTGAGGCAAGCCACGGGAGAAAGGGTAACTTTTCAGCGAAAGGGAAACAGCTGTTTATTGTTGGCATAAAAGAAAACAGAAATGTGTTCATGTCAGTGTAAGATCGTTTGTTATTTCACGAGTGATCATAGAAAAAAAAATTCACTCGTGATTGCGCCACTCGTGAAAATATATTTTCTATAATCATTCGTGAAATAACAAACGATCTTACACTGACATGAACAAATATCCTGTATATATATTTATGTATTTCTTAACCAAAAATGCGTTCGCGATGTGGAGATTTACACTTAGACGATCTATCATAAATATTACAAACAAAGCTTATAAGATATACAGCAACAATTAAATAGACTACCAATAACCATATTAGAGAAATACTTTAACAATCCGTCTTTCCACCAGAATCCTACAATGTTCAACATGCACATACACTACTCTTAATACAAATCCTTTGATCAATCTTCTAACTACAAAAATACAAGATTTATATAAAACTTGACTGCAGTGGCGACATGTTTCATTCTTGTATTCATGTTGTTTGGTGAACGTGAGCGTTTAAAACATAATAAACAACATGCGAACGCCAGGAATATAAAGATCGTGCAAAAACACTAGGCTTTGATCAATGATCGTGGACAAAGAAGTGTATGCCTGAATGCAGAAGCAGAGATAGTGTGAGTGCGCTGCACGAGTAGGCGGACAGGCCAATTAATCAAATACCAATAGTGCATGACAGAAAACATCGCTCCTATAGCTGTTAATACAGAGACAGTCTAACGCGCTTGTTAGCATCAGGACCAGTAACACCCTGAAGAATAAGTTAAATGTTGCATGAAAAATATGCATGTATACGCAGCAAATTCCATAGAAGAATTACCCGTCCGCTTAAATATTTGAAGAATTATGCACCACATTCTATTATTTACCCCTGAAATATATTCATAATTACTAAAATGGCACGATGATATTCGTGTAGACAAAGAACAAGCTGTCGTTTTTATACTACTTTTCAAAACAAATAAAAAGAGGTCCCAAGCCTACGCACACGAAAACAAACTATAGTTTGCATTTTAAATGCGCACATATTTATCAGATCATTTTCGCATTATCGTTACTGATTGGTGAATAAACAACAATTTGTAGTGTATGCGTTATCATTTTATAAACACAACAATCGCATAATCATTATGTATCGGCCAATAAACAACAATATGGACTGTCGATGCGAAGGATATATGACAGAAGAGCGTCGCCGATTAATAACAAAATCTTAAACGTTAACATAAAAAACATTTATGAAATGAAAACATTAAAGGTCAACACAATATTTGATTGGTAGTACCCATATATTTTTTTGCCATACTATATCAACCTGCAAACATCGTTGTAACTAAATTGAGTATTGAATTTCTTTACACTATATAGTTCTAATCCGTAACCAATAACACAATACATAATTTAATGTTACGTTTATTGATCAATAGTATGCGTGTATTATATGAAAATCAGATGTTGTACCTTATAACCCTGTTAGCTGAAAATGTATCTTCATGGTTGTAAAACAATTGGTGTTGATTGCAAATACCTTGTTATATGTACTGCCGGTTCCACGAAGAACAAGATCGTTCCCGTATGAAACGACTAATATGTTTGTGGTTTGTAAGCGAAATAAGTGGGATACACATCAGAAATATCATAAACAAGATACCACCTTAATCCTCTCCTCATCTCGCTAATGTTACTGCAATGACTCGTATCTACGAAGTAATGGTAACGAATTAAATATCTTTCACATAGAACAATCCTCATTACACAACAATGTGGAAAATTCAACGGATGTTCATCGGTAAGGGAAAGTCCAACAAAACATTCTCTTAAATACTCAATATACCGGTTATGTGTGTTCTTATGTTGTTCCTGTTGTTAAGTTTATGGCATAATTTGTAAAGATTGAATTCAATCGTGTATGTCAAAATACAAACTAAACATCCATGTTAATTTCGCTAGAAGGCACTTTTTATATTATGTATTGCTTGATTATAAATATTTTGCGAAAGCGTATTATAATATCTCAGGAACCATTAAGGGTTATGTTAAAACTAAATAAAACTTGAATGAAACATAATAGTGTCCATGGTTGACTCTGAAGCACGCCTTGATTTATAAAAACATATTACAAAGAGAGAATGATGATCAGATCATTATAAGATCTTTAAGGTTGTCAAGAGATGCATTATTACAACAAATTATCCTGACTATATTTAATATTAATATGGTAATAATATTAGACAATTATCTGCGATACATTGAAGAAATGAAGAACTATCGTATAAAAGTATAATAGGGGTGTTGATTAGACAGGTATCGTGGTTGGATACAAAAGCCAATCCATGGATATTGTACTATGTGTATTGGTCTACTATAATTACTCTTATACTAGTATTTGTAATCATTTCTTTCTCCTTTCTTAGCAATGCTTGAGCTGAACAATTAAGACTGTGTTCGGTTTATAACGAAACCACTTTAGTGGGGTGGGGTTTGATAAATAAAGAATTAACTTTGTCTTATAGATATTGTCGCTTGAAAGCAGAAATGGCAAAGCGCTGTACATCCCAATAATTCCTAAACCATGAGAGTTATGCGTTTGCACTTATAGAATTACGTTCTTTCTTGATTATTGTACTCGATGAACGTCTTAATAGTTTCTTGTTTCCATGAACATTAGAATCCATTAAGGGGTCTTACTTTTTTGGCACTGTGCTAATGGAGATATTGAACAAATGTTGCTGTTCCGTGCTATTGTCTTTTATCAAATAATCCGCCTGGTAATAAACAACCAAACGGAAAAGCAAACATTGCCCATCAAAATGCTATAAACTTACAATGTCAGATATTAACCACAGGCGCTCGATGGCAATGATTTTATTATCGACTATCCGTTGCGACTTTTTTTAAAAATGCAGCTGCAGCCGTGATTGTTATAAACCTTTTTATTATAATGCATACACATACTAAATTAATAAAAATATTCCGACACAACTTCTTCTTAAAAAAAAAGATAGTTCGACTATGTATATAGATATGGACAAGGTAGTGCACTCGCCACTTTCTCAAGCAACGGAAGTGCGTCATTACCCATAAATAAATCGCTGTCACCCCGCTCTTTTATTGAAATGCGCGCGCAGGCCGGGAACCTCGCTCTTTCTCTACATATCGGGGATACGTCCAGTTAACTTTTAAACTATCATATTTCTCGGTCATTGTCTCTAAAATGCACGGTTTCCATGTCCGATCCTGCTAAATTATTTCAATATTTAATATGTCCTTTTTCAATTTACAACTTGCATCCACTATTTTTCTTCAATTACCGCTCCGAATTACGTAAAGCTGCCGTTGTTGTAGAGAAAGAGCGAGGTTCCCGGCCTGCGCGCGCATTTCAATAAGCGAACGGGGAGATTAAATTATGGGTAATGACGCACTTCCGTTGCTTGAGAAAATGGCGAGTGCACTGTCTTGTCAATATCTATATACATAGTCGAACTATCTTTTTTTAAGAAGACGTTTTGTCGGAAGATTTTTATTGATTGAGTATGTGTATGCATTATAATAAACAGGTTTATAAAAAAAAATCACGGCTACAGCTGCACTTTTCAAAAAGTCACAACGGATATTCGATCATTGAGTCATTGCCATCGAGCGCCTGTGATATTAACTCTAATGTAATTGTCTTAAAATTAACTTTCTCATATAAACATATCAAGCACAATATGCAATATAATCAATCATATATCGGAACATATGTTCTTTAAGATATGGGAGCAATTAAGTATACATGTACAAGAAAAGTCATGTCATTGAGAGCCGTATTTCAACCAAATATAAAATGAAAGCTGGAGAAAACTATGTGTCGTCATCTAAGCATTGATTATATATACGGATATGTATGTGAACAATAACGAATACAAGCCTGTATGAATAGGACATGTATTCCTTACAAAGCGTATTGCTAAACAGTTCATTTGTGTGTTCTTAGCATACGTTTAACCCCTAAGACAAATGCGATTTGAAGATGTATTTATGTGATCATTGAAGCGGCACAATATAGCATGTTATATAGTTACATCAGCTTACGAAATAACCGTAGTCAATCATATTTTTTCCACTAGGAAAATGCAACATTACTATCATCGATAATAAATGCGAAGGCAAAAGCTTCAAATCGAGAGTAAAGCGCCTGATACAACACTTTACTTAAAACCATATCAATTCAGACCCGGACGCAATGTTACGACTTAGGCTATAATGGCCTTCTACTTTTAATCATTTTTGGTGATATTGGTAGGACAATTAACTATTGGCGTGTAAAACAATTGTACCGACCAATCGTATTAACTTGTAAATAAGAACAGAAACCTCTAAATATATGTGTTTGTGCTCAAAGTTATATAGCCAACACAAGGGAGTTTCGTAATATTCATATATATTAAACACTGTATCAATTCTCCGAAGATATAGATAAGATTGTAATGTATATGATATTAATATTTTAGCATTGGGGGCACAAAACATAATGGAGTTATACCGAATTTGTGTGAGTATGCACGAATGGTTGGCGGATGTTTATATACCAACTAGCAGAAAGAGTGTCCTTCGAAAAACGGATATAAACTACGTCTATACAATAACTTAAAGCGAGACTATTTTATTAAGTGCTATTCACTTCAAACGTTAAGAACGATTGCATACATATATAGAATTATCTTTGCAAGCAACAAAAACATTCACGTTGATTACACGATTGTATTTATCCGACAAGAATAACGATAGCAAGAGTAACATTCCGATTGTGTCAGTGGTAATATAGTCATGGAGAAGAATAATGAAGTTTTGACGATACTTCTTCTTTCATTATTATAAATTCAAATTTTTAGTTTCGAAACGCACACTTTAATCTTAAAGTAGTTGGACCCAAATGGGTACTTTTCCAGAAACATAATTAATTATTATTTCCACATTGTAAATTGCATATCACAACTAATTGCAAAATGTTAAAACTTTTTCCCAGCCGGTTAACTTTTTAAACTTGGTTAAATACACCTACCCTTGACTCGGTTGGGCGTTTTCTATGGATTTACCCTATATCCAAAATGTATAGTTTTTGTAAATGGAATATTCATATTTTTTTTACAATTAACTTAATACACGTAGTCAACTGGAGTGTGTTAGTAGATACAGCATGAAAAAAACGTCATAGAAAGCGAAGTGTGCCTTTGAACTCCAATAATATGTGCACTCAGCTGGTTAAAATGGCAAAAACGACAAAAAATCGTTTAGTGACTAAACAACTTTAATTACGTGTTATGTCAATTGTAGTGGGATGAAATGCATATATTGTACATATTTATTCAACACAACATATTTTCTACACACTGAATGAATTTCAGGAAGTTTTACCGTTTCTATCTCAAGAAATTACACTTTGAGTATGCCTACCCCCCATTCATTATCATGCAACGGATTTCAGTATAAATGTGTATATACATTTTTTTTGTGGTTTTCTAGTTGTTTACAAAAGGCGATAGTTATAAACTCTGATATATGATTAAACTTGGCTAAATTAGGCTTTATATTTATGTAATAATTCATTAATTACAAAATCTTAAGGTCACCCAAAGTCCAAAGGCAACCCAAGCATATAGCCGCAATTCACCAGAAAATGTCAAGGTATTTCCAATCTTACATAGCAAAGTAATATATGTTGTAACGGAGACACTACCCACATTGTCACCATTTACAGACATGTTGCCATTTGCATAAGCAGAGATGCCAGCTTCTTTCTGGGCTTAAGCAGGATTCGGCACTGATGGTTCACATATGTGGATAACTTCGAACCCGTTTTCAAATCCGTGGCAGCAATCTGAGTTATATCCGGGATTACTTTGCATCGAACTGTAACAAAAAAGTAAATTCACACAATGCTTTTTTCATGAATTCAATTATCCCTTTTTAAGTTTCAAACTGACGTCTTATACGATTGTTTGTTATACGTATTTTTATTTGATCAATTCTACGGACAAAACGCACTTCACAAATGGACGACTCCTTGACCAAAAATTATCAAACATGAAACTATTTGTTGCGTGATGTAAACTAATGAAACGGTTAAACTCTAAACAATATAACCTTCTTGTAAATGAAAATGTATGCGCATGGAAGAAGTCCAAAAATAAATGTGTCTTACTTAGAAGTTAGATCCGTTCTTCCTAAAGGTCAAAGGTTACTTAGGCTGGATCTGACTCAAACTTGACAAGATGGAAATTGACTCAGGAAACTGCTCCAGACACAGCTTCCAAGTCGATATCAGAGAGATTCCAACACCTAAATAAAACGTATCCAAACTGCAAGTCAATTTGTCAATAAGTCACAGAAATTTACGTCGTAATTCATAACCAACCATTGATAAGAGTATTATTTGTTTATGTATAGCAAATATTAAAAACTTACCGCAATATTAATGTGTCTGCAATAAACTGCATTCGTTCAACAGCAGAACAACGTTGGTAATCGGTATCACATTCATTTTCGTGTTTACAAACGGCCTGCTCTTTTTACGCACTTTCAATTTGCAACAATGTCAACAGCCGTGACATGAACGAAAATATTTTTTTTGAACGAAAAATAATATTATATTTTAAATTTATATTAAAATAAATCTTAAAAAGATGAACACAATTAGTTCTTAAATAAATAAACGCACATTTATTTCTTATTTTAGTTCTAAAACAAAAATACACGCATTTATTTCGTGTTTTAAGTAATATTTCCGAACTTTGACGTAGATAACCAATCGTTTCCGAACGCATTCCGAATACGGCGATATCGACGGACTATTTCCGATCTCATTAGGATCCTACTGCCTTAAGAATCATTAGCTGACTTTAATGCAGTTGCATTGTATTAGAAGAAGACTTTAAATAACAGAAGCTGTTTATGCTGTCTGACATAAGCTTTGCAATGAACTGCCTTTACATTCAATACAAAGTGAGTACGTGAACTCGTATAAAAAACATTTGAAAACAAATTTAAAGAGAACGTTGTATTGTTTTAAAATATCATGTATTTTTTTGCCTAAAGACTAATGGAAAACGACATTTAAACTATGTATTCAATAAACAGAAATAGGCGTGTAATCAAATAAACAAGTTTAAAGTTTCATATACATCAGATTGGTACAATACAATGGTTCCATACTGCCGTCATTAATTCACTCTTTTATCAATCATTCCGTGTCTTTTATGACCTTTTCCTAGTCTGCAGTCCATTGTATGACTTTCATAATAAGTTATTGTTAAGTAACACGCATTACACACAAAGATAACAATAAATCATTCTGAAAACAATAACGTATCATTATAGTTATCAATGGAAGTTTAACTGTATTGTATCTACCGTGGATCTTAATGGATTTTCATTTGTATTTTATTATACCGGTAAAGTTTCCCATTTGATGGGTCATGAATTTTACCATTTACTCTTGCAAATACAATGACCTGTTTTCGATAAGCACAAATCGTGGTTTTAGTTTGAATTGATGCTGAGTGTTTTTTTACGCTCTGTTATATAGCCAATCGTTCACTTGTCATATACAAAAAACTAGAGGATATTAACACAAATGTCCCTCCTGATAATTGTTCTAGAATGAACGTATTCCTTTATTACCCAAGTACATTCCCCACTTACATGACAATACACCTTGTCATACATTAATTAAATACATTTTACATGCTTCTACAGATATTAGACGCATGATGGTTGTCTTATGTCCACAGTCATATAAATTCAAACTTTAAAGACACAGAGGTGGAATGTTGTTTTGTTAATACTGCTTTGTATTGCATAATATAGGAAGATAAATGTGTGCATTAATCTTCATCTTTCATTAATGTATTTAAGTGACAATAAAAACATATGTATACAGTTCTAATAGGACAAAAGAACTGTTCGTAGTTGCAAAGTAAAGTTATAAAAAAAAATATGTTTACCAAAACGATTTATCTTGTGTGTTTTTATTATTATAATCCATCCTGATGGTTGGATGTTCATGAAGGATAAACATACATTCTATAACAAGTTCGCAGAATTAATTAAGAGCATCATAACACCAATCCGAAATTCTAAAATACTGACTTTTCAGTATCTGGTCTTAACAATTGGGAACATTTCAAAGACAATGATTTACTGGTGCTAGGAATCGATTAACCGTGATAAATTGTAACTGCCTTTTCAGCGCCCTTATGCATCATTATAAATAATACACATGGGGCAATCTAAATAACTAATGACTTTCGAGCACGTTTTCGGTTCAAACGAAGGCCATACGCAAAATTAATAAGAGAATAATGAATCTCTAGAGTCACAACTATGAATAAGTTTCGTGTCATCATTCGCTCCAATTCATGTAAATTCAATTGACTATACAATCCTTAATGTGTCTGTCAGTTTCTATTTCTTTATTTTCTGATTATTACCTTTTGCATTCACTGTTAAAGTAATTATTGAGAAATTTCATGGGCTATGTCAACAGACAGTGACTTCGTATCTCACCCTGTTTATTACACAATTGTCACAAAACAAATACTGACCCTAATAAACAATGTTTCTGCACGAACCAATCATTTCATATATTCAATATTTTCCCCAATAAACGGTCTATGCTTCACTTTACATTGTGTTCTGTTATAAATGGTACACGTTGTTGCAACAATCATGTGGTTTGTATTCATGTGAGAATACAAGGCCAAAATTGAATCATTTTTAAAAGCCTAAGAAAATTATCTAGATTGAATAATTCCAGTAACCATTTGTATCATTTCATAATCGGATTGTTGTTGCTTGTCATATTACCTTATAATATGAACTGAACATTTTGTGACTCTGAACTTATATAAAATATTGTGTAAGTAGTGTGCGAGTATCTTCCGGTCTGAATTCCTCGGAAGGGTGTTTGGAAGCCCTCTAAGAATTGACAACCATAACCACTTGAACAATCTTTTCAGGTATTATTTACATTTAAGATATGTTTTAAACATTCTATACATTTTTAGAACAGAACTTCGATTAATATCACCTAACCATTCTTGTTCATAGGTGTCAATAATTCTGCAATTGATATCACATACAAAAACATTAATAATAAGTTATATTAGAATTTTCGAATGCATAGGAAAGCCCGTGTCTGTCTAACAAGTGTGTATGATTTGGAACCAATTGCTTTTTATTCTACATTGAAATCAGTCAATGCTAGGTTAAACACATTTTGTATAATTATATGTTTGATGTTAATGAGTTAAGACACGACTTAACAATTCGTACATATCTATTTATATATAACTGTTTCTACCTAGCTCACTATATCTTGTAGCAATTCATGATTTATTTCAACATCTGACAACTTTTTGCAAACTATTAAATAATGAATGCTTTTATTTCCTTTTAATTCATTAAAACCCCATATGTTCAGAAGCATAATATAAAATATAGCCATCAAAAAAATCAAACAAGTGGCATAAAAAGGTTCGGCTTTATATAATACTGCTTACATTTATAAGTAATATGTGTATAGCCTTAAATGCTTTTTCCAACCAATTGTTCTTGATTTAGGTGAAGATAACAGTGTCATTAATAATAGCGCATAGAAAGTGGAAATTATCTACAACTTCTATGACCTTAATTATTCAATTTCTAATCTTGGCAAATGGTGGTTTTTAAAGTGTTCATATTTAGTCCCCAAGAAAAACAGTTCATGTAAATTTAATGCATATGAATTATTTTACGTAAGGGTATTATTAATTGTAATTATTATATTAATCTATTTTATATTGATCTATTTCTTAAACATTGTTTTTATTAATTACAATTGTAATATTTTGACCGCTAATGGGATTGAAAACTGGTGAGAAACGGATGTTCAAATCGCTACACAATGATTTGCTTGAACATTTGAGCTTATTGATTGTTTCAAAAGTGGATTCCGGGAGGAAAATTTATTAATTAATTTTTCGCACGTGGTAATTTCAAAACAACACCCAAAGAGTTATAAATTATTCACAAGCGTATTGAGACGCTTTTGAAATTGACCTGACACAATGCTTTTAAATGACTAAACCAGATAGTTGGGAACGTTGATTTGGGTTCAACAATCTGAATAAAAGCAGTTCTATTAAAGTGTATTGTTTCAATGAATTGTGTTCCCAATCTGTGACGAAGCAGCTTTTAACTTTAAATTGCAACACGATAACAATAGTGATCCACGTGAATTGTCGTGGATTTCCTTACGGATCGGCCCGATTGTTGATAATAAATAATCCATTAACCGGACCCATTATTTAAATACAAGTCAGCATGTTCATGTATTTCTTCCGCACAATTTAGCTGTTGTTCTTAGATATTGCAGTTATAAATATTGCATATGTAGTGAATGCAACACACCAGGAATGTTCTGATGCAAAATTCATCTAAAGAACAAGTATAATATGTTCATCAAAACGATTTTATCATAACTGCATTTGTATCGCATTTGTTTTTGTGTGCATAAGCTGTTATTGTCGGAGAACAAATAAAATTAAACGATTTGACATCGAAATATGTGTGTTTTTAAACTGTTCGCCAACGGTCTGGATACAAAACAAATATACTCCGCACATAATATAGTGATGTAAATCAGATTCACGTCATATTTATTTGGAATTTACGAGTAACATTATTTTTATATGAGGGAAACATTTAATCATACGACATATTCTGATGCTGATATCAAAACATAGACGTAGGAAAACATAGTGCATTTTGGTATGCGTTGCGTGCTTTTGTTTTTGTTTCGCAGTATATTTTGCCTTAAATATAATCAAAGCGCTGAAAGTACTGCAGTTGTTGTCTATTGTGTACACAGAGGGTACTGTAGTGTCATACTTTGGTATTAATCCAACGTCGGTCTTCAAAACCAAAGTTAAAAGCGACCAAAGTTGAGTAGTACATAAATATAGTGAAACAAAACTTGCTTTGGTTGTGTCTAATATATCCTAATTTCGTCAGTTCCATCATTATTGGCATAGTCGTTGTCATCATCATAATCGTCATTGACATAGTTCAACATCATCATCATCACAAAAAACACCATCGTTGGTATCATAATGAGGCTCAAATTCACGCTACTCATATTTTATCTTCGGTATCCGGATATTGGTTCCAACGGACAATTGTTCATACGCTAATTTCGACACAGGCAGACATTGGTTACTACTTTTTTTAATACAGGGACAATGGTTTCCAGGTTATTTTGACATCCGGACAATCGTTTGTTTCTGCATTATATTGAGACCCTGGACATTGGTTCGTACTATTACATGCCAAACTTAAAAACAAAGTATATGCTGATCAAAGCTTATAACCGTATAATTGACCGACAATTCAACATATTATCAAGACTTTTGCTGCTACATAATTTGCCAGATTTTAAATTAAACTGTATTTAAATATAAATAACATACTATTTGCTCAATTTAGTAAATTGTATCTTGGGCACTTTGGTGTGTAGCCAGAATTTAAGCGCAACGTGCTATTCACAGTAAGGGGACGTAATCCCTGACAATAGTTTTAATTTACCTGACCTATTAATAACCTCAGATTCTTTAAAAGTACATGTGCAGCGTAAAACACAACGTGACTATGACTATGTTCAGTATGCATACGTGTATTCTTAAGTATAAATCAAAATGTGTTAATTGACCGTTGTGCTATTTATGATCAGTTCAAAGTGATTCCATTTAACATGTTATTAACATTGTACGTCACTTAGTGATTGAATGAAGTTTAAGAACTGAAACCTTTGACGTAAATGATTCCATAGGTCGACTTTGTTCGGCGAATAGTTGTAATTTCATACTACTAAGGCCAACTTTTCTGGTAACATAAGTTGTTCGCAAGTGGCCAACAAAACATGACCACGTGCTATAATGTTTCTCTCGAGTCGGTGCAGCTGAAGTTTACATTGTTTATATTAACGTGTATTCATATATCAAGGAACAACAATACTTAAAGAGATTACAATTGTGAGACATTATTGCCGACACGTTCATAAACATTTAATATAAAAACGCGTTGCGGCAAAAACAACGTTTTAGATGAAGAATTCTAATTTATGAGTTTATTGTTTGTTTCGTTTCACAGAGTGTCAGATGTAATGATTGCCTCTGTAAACGTTTGCGAAGATTCCTTATATGTACGAAATATAGCATACAATAACAACACTGTTTTCTGAAGTTTAAGCGATAAGTGTAGCTACAATAATGTGACCAAATACGTAAGAAAGGATCAAAATCATGTTCGCATAAAACGGGAAGCAATGACAAAATGTGTTATTGTTTTTGACCTTTTTAATGCGGTGGCACAATAATTTATCCTTTTGGTGTAAACGTGTATGCTATTTGATATGTAAGTGTCACTGTATGCTTAATGTTTTGTAAGAAACAGTGTCCTATATTGTATAGTAATTGGTCATTGTCTTAAGTAAAAGACAAGCCGAATAATTCATATATTGATTATGTTCAATATTATCGTTATTCGTATATCTTTTACAACCGGACTGTTATAATATATATGTATGCATACTGTACGAATCCCTGCCTGTCTTGATACTTCGCGTATGGCATGTTACATAGATGACCTCTGAAATCTTCGTATGTAGCTTAACCCATTTATGCCTAGTGGACTCTCCCATCCTTCAAAATTGGATCCATTTATTTCCAAAATTAGGGATGTCTGTTATATTAATTTCTATTTTTAGAATATTTCTCACAGAAATTCCTTTAAGCAAACAGCGTAGACCCTGATGAGACGCCGCATTATGCGGCGTCTTATCTTGGTCTACGCTGTTTGCATAGGCATTATTTTAGAACGCTACCCATAAATGGGTAAATATGCAAATCGGATCTGTTACGATATTGGACACTACTGGTAAATTAGATACCCTATTTTTGACTATCATATAAACTAGCCATGCAATCATATGTGTAGCATATGTATATCAGCCACATCTTATGACAGTTATTAAACTTTTGAATAGATACGTGCAATACACTGTCGTAATGTTGTGCGTCTGTAAAATTTGCAAGACAAAAATATGGCAAAAATATGTATTCAATATCTCATTTGAACGCTTCGATGTGTCAACGATACTTTGGTAGTTTGTCAAGGCTGGCAAACAAGGTTATCTGTTAAATGTAATATCATGAAACATATGACATGATGCCCTGTCATAAATCATGGCCATTGCCGATGAATATAAGCTACTCGCATGAAATTCGCATGTTATCTTCTTCATTAATTTGTCCAACGAGCGGATTGTATCACATGACAATAGGTGTAATATGTATTAAAATCTATGCAAACGTAAGGGCTCAAAACAAAGTTACTAAACATCGCAAGACCATGCTTTTTATCATTAGGCTTATTGTGTGTCCACAGCAATATTTGATTGCTGTTTACCAACAACGTTATTTTGCACTACTATAAACACGCGTCAACGGGCAACGTCATTGTAAAATAAATTGAATATATAATATAAAAGCTATGTAAAAATGACATTATATGAAAATGAACATATTATTTCAGAAGTGAACATTTTTGTTTGTGTTGTTGTTGTTGTTTTTTTTTCAATTAAATAATAACATAAACCTTTCCATAATATACAGATCTTACATATATTACAGAAAGTTAACGCCGCTTTATATATTAGGATTGTATACACTCTTTATACGTTTAACGCATTTATGTATCAACTTGGCAGCATTCAATAGGTTATACATGCCGATATGCATAACTGAATGATGCTTTTGTGATAAAATACGGGAAATAGATGTACAAACGTCATATAGTGAATTTGTTTGTTTTTTTTTGGTCAAGCGTTTGAGGGCACATGGTGTTGACCAAGCTTATGTTTTATGACTTGAAATGTGCAGAGAGTGCTGTTTGTTTTTTTTTAATTAAAAACATTTACCATACTAGTTACTAATCACAAAGAACAAAATTATGTAACTCAACGTTATCAAGGCAAACCAATATTTACCTATTTTTCATTATGCGATTGTGGAATCGTGAAAGGCCGAACAATTACATGTTTTCATGGCGTATTTCGAAAACAAAACCACGAGAGATGGTGGATTTTCATATCGAGTCGAGTTTTTTCTCCATTATGTTTACAAGAACATAACATTGAAATCGGATGTTATCCTTAAACTCACATCAAACTCTGCTAAAAGATTTCGCAGGTTTTACTAAACAAATCCTTGATAGTACAACATTAAATGCAGACCGAAATTGTATCTGCAGTTACGAGGTAGGCACATATTTATATTCTTTTCTGCGATCTTGATCTGTAAATTTACATTTCAATTGTAAACATGTTTTAAGTTATGTCTGACACTTGTTTGACACAACTATTGAGTATGCAGCACTATATAAATGTATGTGTGAATTACAAATACGTTTTTATTAATTCTTCTTTATCATCAATAATGACAAATTTGAAAGTAAAAAGGTTTCAAAGAAATTATATGGTATATCTGGAAGGTCATTCAAACGTCTATTATACGACATCGCATGCGTTTCTGTGTTAAAATCAAATATTTCTTGGCACTCGATGGATTAATGCGAACTTTTTTTAAAGAACGTTTGGATAAAATACAAACACAAAACTGATTAAGCACAAACCGTGCAAAAAAGGATATGTAATAGAACGGAAGATGTGGTATGTTTGCTTGTGTTAGAAATGTGTACAACAATTTATTAATTGTTTTATATTGAGTTTAACCTTCATTTGCGGTTACTCCAACACTGTTGTTGTTTTGACCGTTCCGTTATAACATGCTGATACGTTAATCTAATAAGTTTTAAACTGTCAAATTACACACACTAAATATTGAAAGCCATACTTGGAGCTTTCGTCCGTGTACTACGGACTTCATCAGCAGAATGATTTTCTACTGTTGGGAACCGTTAACACCGCTAATTGTCGGGGTGAGCGATGTTAACGTACGGTCCCAGGTGTGCGAGAGTTGGTAGCGGCCCCCGTCCTTGTTTAGCGCCGGTCTTAGTGCACGGATGTAAATAGCCTCCCTGACCCCTCTCTCGAACCAAGATGGCTCACGGTCCAGAATCCTCACGTTCTCCATCGTGATTGTGTGGTCCGGTTTACAGTCATGTATATGTCTTGAGACCTCAGATGATGTTGAACTCGGTCTCCTGTGTTCCATGAATCGTGCTTTAAGATTTCTTTCAGTTTCACCAATATAGTCCATTGAACACTGTTCCTTTGGATGGCCATCACATTTGATATGGTAAATAAGTCCACAGATGTCTTTCTTGTCTGGTTTGTCTTTAGGGTGCACAAGTAGTTGTCCTAGAGTTTTATGTGGCTTGAAGGATACGCTGATTTTGTGTTTCAGAA